>APFE030931269.1:52106-62257 GCA_000404065.3 Pinus taeda | reverse complement strand
ATTTACATGTGATATTTAAAACAAATATATATTTATAACAAAAAATAATTTACGATCTACCATAAGTAAAATATTTTAGTGTCCATATTAAAATAAAATACATTATAGATACTTTATATAATGAAAAATAAATTAACTTAAATTGAAAATTATCTCCCATTCTCACTTTAGTGAGAAAAAATGAAAGAATTCTTATTCCATTAATAATTGCTTTCTAATTCAATCTATGAGGGCATATTTGTAATTTTTTTCAATGTTTAATAAGAAATTGATATGTAATATTTTAGAAAATATTAATAATAAGAATTATTAAATGTATAGACACAAGGAAAAGAATATTGGGGGCATATTTTAACATTTTAATGTGGAGCACATTAATTATAAATAAAATATTGCAATGTCAACTACATATATATTATACAATCATAGATCCATGTTAACTCTGGATCTACCAAGTGCTTAGAGGGATCAAATATTTTTTCACTCTAAAATATGTTTTCATCTGAAGGGATTTTATACTTCTAAACGCTTGGTAGATCCAGAGTTAAGATGGATCTAGGCTATAGTCTATAAGAGCTTCTGACTTAATTTTTTTAAATTTAATACTAGATACACATTTTTTTCTTATAAACAACTAACTAAATTATTTTACCTTTAATTATTATTTTCCTGTGAGTATTGAAATATTTTACCAATTAAGTTATAATGAATATCAATGATCTATCTAAGCAATAGAAAAATATTTATCGTAATTTTACAATCATAGTTTCAACCATACTAAAACTTGTAATTTATAGAAATATCCTTTCATTTTTTTTAAAGTAGGTCATTTTACATGCAATTTAATATATACAATTTTGATATAAGTCCACTAATACATCATCTATAATAGCTATTATTTCATAAAAATAATCATCATGATTATAACCATCTAGGAAACATAAACATAATCTAAGATACACATTCAAATTCATTACCATCGTCTGCTTATATACACCTCTAACACATATAAACGCCATTAGCTAGCACACAAATCTAATAATCTAATAGGGTATCATCATCATGATCACATCGAACAAAATAAAACATTGTAATCTAACATCATTACCACATAAATCCTCAAATTAGTAAATATCATGTCAAATAACTGCTATCACATACACATCTATTGGCAAGCACATTGATTGAACATATCCAAGGCGACCTAACAATATACACATCAGCACCAACATATAAATTAAGCAGATAAACATGCAAAAAATTCAATATATATATATATATATATATATATATATATATATATAGATACACACACACACAAATTGTTGCCATTATGACTAGTGTGTTCCCCTTGATGGAAACGTACTTGATGAGTTGTCCGTTGATGAAAACCTACTTGATGAAGATGTCAACAAGATATGTCTAGATGTGACAGAAAAGGATTATCATTTCAAAGACAGAAGAATGATAAAGATGATGTTTGAAGAAGTATATGCAGGTTTGGTGAAGAAAAGTAGAGTATACACAGGTTATGTTTTGAAAAATCACATATATTTTTCTATGATGAAGAAGTAGTGAGACAAACTCAGGAAAAGAATATGATACCAATTGTTGGGAAAAATGCTGAGATGGGGAATGAATCATTATTTTTAAATCATTAAATGTTTCAGTTTAATATACATATTTATGTATGCGACTTTACTTAAGGGAACCCATGTATGTACGCAATCGTTATTCAGACAACTGTCATATATCCAGTAAATTTACTTTTCAATTAATTCATCATCTATTTATCTTGAGCCAATGCATAAGTACTTCATTACAAATTAAATAACTAGTAACCATGTGTAGTAACAAAAAAATATACTATCACACATAAATAACACATCACCACACATGAACATGAGAATTTTTACGTGGAAACCCAATGTGGTAAACAACCATTGTTGTTGTCCTCTTTTTCATCCTTTTATTATAAAGAAAAATTCTTACAAAGTTGTACTAGCACAGACTCATACCAACACACAGGAACCCACCTATTGAAGGCTTCAACCTTATCTCATTCTCTAGCACCTATTGGAAGGGAGCTCCAAGCCCCTGATCTCATTTACTATCACCCACTAGAAGGGAGCTCCAACCACCTGATCTAATTTACCAACTTCCACTCGAAGGAAGGTTTGACTTCCTCATTGAAGGCTCCAACCCTCATTAGGGGAATTTTGAGGTCTAAACTGGGCCTCTTAAGAAAAATGTAGAACCAAAATAAACTTTATAAGAACCAAGAGGATTCAAGGTTATGATTTCAACCATGGGTGATGATTCACCATTTTTGGAGTAAAAAAGTAAAAAGATTAGAAAATAATAAAATAACTTTTTCAACTCGTATTTTCAACTTATCTCCCTAAGGTTTTACTCAAATTTCGAGCAAGAGTACTCGTTGGATGAAAAATTGAATTCCTCGTCCAAGGAATACCCATGTTGCATACTTTCGATGGATGTTGCTATATAAAAAATGAGAAATACATGACAAAATGTGATTGCAATAACATTTTTCATGTATTTCTCAATTTTCATGTATTAGGGTCCATAAAAAATATGCAAAATTGGTAATGAATGGATGAAGAGTAAAATTTTTCATCCAACAAGTGTGTCCACTAAAAATTTGATTAAACCCATAGGGAGATAAGTTGAAAATACGGGTTTTAAAAATAGTTTTTTTCTTTTTTCCCTATAAAATTTGATGATGTAATCTAATCATATTTTATTATTTCCACTATTATATTATAATTTCCTTAGGAGGCTCATTTTAGACCTGAAAATTACCCTAGTACAACACCTACATGGACCATGTTTCATAAATTTTCATACTAGATCCACCCGATACAAAAGATCACAACTTGTAGGCCACATTTCATAAACTTTTGAGCCTGAAGCCATTGTCAACATTTAAGCCCAATACAAATATCAAAACTGAAAATTGAACACAACAACCAATCTTTGATCCAACTGAATCAACCAATTAGTGAGTTAACTGAATTAACCAATCATTAAATCAAATGAAACCCAATTCAATCAACTTATTCTCAAACACCTAGAACAGTTATATCATTGTAACCAGAGTACTAAAACGGAACCCAAACACTACATCATCTCACTGAATCAAATGAAAGCCCTGATCAATAAACTATTAGAGGATATATGCTACTTTTCTATAGCAAACTTGCATGCATACGTGACATCCTTGAAGCATACCTGCATACAACTGCCAAAACATTAAACCCTAAAATTGAACCACTGTGAGTGTGAAAAAAATGATGAATCATACATATAACCATTGCATCATTCTTAAATAATCATAGATTCATCCTTGATCTTCAATCACAAATATTTAGTAGATTCATAATTCTTCAGTCAGTCAATCCTTAATCACAACATCATTATTAAGCCGAGATCATCAAGAAAGACTTCATTTATAGGGAAAAGAAACACAATAAGATTGATTAAACTTGTCATACATAGTTTTCAGTGAAACCCTATTTTATGTACGCACTTTCTTCAAAACATTTCTTTGTGTATATGTGCTTTTTAGGAAAAAACCCACATATAGATTAGAATATATACGCGACTGATCAGTATTAAACCTGCATGTGTATGAGTTTTTCAAGTTATCAAACTTGTGTATGGTTCTTCAATTACTAGCACAAACTTTCTCTGCATCACAGAACTCCAAACATACCCAGATCTCGACATACATAGAAAAATTACACATCAATACATTATCATCATTGATCAAATCAACCCATAATCAACATTGCCATTTCAAAGCTACTAGATCTGATCCATCATCAAATTCCCAGGCGCGTATGAAGTTTTAGATCAAACAAATAAATAGTAGCCCATAACATGCACACTTCATTCAAATCTAATTATTCATGAAAATATTGATCAATTTGACACCTCTAATAATTTGATCTTCATCTCCTTATATGTCTTAGCTCTTATCCAATACCATAGGTCAAAACCATACTAATGTCGATGGTATTCTTAGATGGGATCAAATATCCATTACTCGACTCAATACCATGCGTCAATACCATGGTAAAGACACTTGCTATTTACAATACCATGGTACAAAAAATTTATGTGCCTTTCCTTCTTCATACCCATGTGTGTACATGAAGTTTCTTCATAAAACCCATGTATACTTGACTATGCTTCACTAAACCTCTGTATACTTCTTCAAACTTCATATTTATCATTCTTCTATCTCTAAACTGGTAATCATTTTCTATTAGATGTAGACATATCCTGTTAACATCATCATCAACTAAGTTTCTGTCAAAGGACAACTCATCAAGTAGGTTTCCATCAAGGACAACACACTAGTCATAATGGCAACAATCTCCCCCTTTGGACTTGATGGAAACCAAATTAGTGTTTGGTCACCACCACCTATAAATACCTATAATATACATCAAGTTAAGCACCAAGATTTTCAAACACGAAGTTACTCACCCCCTTTGACATCAAGGGAAAATGGTTAACCAATGTTGAATGAAGGATTTCCTCTTGAGAATTTTAGATTTGAACACCTGAGTATGAACATTCAGTAACATAGTAAGACTGAGTAAACTGATGAAACATATTTTTCATCAAAACCCTAGTTTATGTATGTGCTTCCATCAAAACATTTTCGCATGTATACACACTTTTTAGGAAACAAACCCCCATAGAGATCGAAATATATATGTGACTGGCCACTATTAAACTCATGTGTGTACACACATTTAAGGTTTTCAAACTCTTGTATAAATCTGCAATCACTAACACAAACTTTTTGTACTTCAAAAAGCTTCAAAAATACCCATATCTTAGCATACACAGAAAAATCACACATCAAGAAATTATCATCACTGATGAAATCAACCCATATTCAACATTCTCATTTGAGATCTATTGGATCTAATCCATCATCAAATTCCTAGGTGCATACTTAGTATTAGATCAAACAAATCAATAATAGCCCATTACATGCACACTTGCTTCATATCTAATTATTCATGAAAATATTCATCAATTGAACACCTCTACCACTTTTATCTTCATCTTCTTATATATCTTAGCCCTTATCCAATACCACGGGTCAAAACCATACCAATGGCAATGGTATTCTTTAACGAGATCAAATTTCCGTTGTTTGGCTCAATACCACAGGTCAATAACATGGTAAAAACCCATGCTATTTAGAATACCATGGTGCGGAACTGTACATGCCTTTCCTTCTTCTACCATCTGTGTACACGATTTTTTTCACAGAACCCACATATAACATGAACATGAGAAATAATGCAGGTATATATATATATATATATATATATACTATATATATTATATATTATATATATATATATATATATATATATATACATACATACATACATACATACATACATACAAACAAGTCAAATAACTACATCAATTCAAACAAGTGAAATCAAATATATAATTATCTAATACAATAGACATAGTAGTACCAGCTTGGCCTGCAGTAGAAGACAATGGATGGTCAACTACTGCCTAATAAATGTTTGTCAAACCCAGCTAAGGTGGAGGAGGATATGTTTGGTTTTCTCTATTAGAAGAAAAATAAGGGACATCCTCTAGCTTTGGAGTCTCATATTTAGGTGAATGATAAGGAGGTGTACTACCAGAAGGATCACTAACACCCTAATGGCTATGATCCGATGGGCCGGTATTGCCAAAAGAATCATGATCACCACCCCAATGATCATGATCATGATCATCACCCTCATCATCATCATCATCACCAATCTCATCTAATGTATCTACTATTGTATGCCTTACATCTCTCATCGTTGCTATTACCATAATAGCTCCAGGGATATGTCTCAGAAGAGACATCATCTCGCATTGATAGTCCCTATATAGATCCAAAAACCTAGGATCTACACTAATATCTCAAGCCCTTGTATTGTGGGCTCCCTCATCAGTCAAAAATCTAGCAAGTCTATGATAGTAGTCCATCTAAAATCACAGAGCAACCCTATGGCCCTAGATGTCCATGCCCCCTGGGGGAATTTTCTCACCCTCTTGGGCCTCGCTCATCGCCTCATCTCCTTCATCCAATAGTGGAGGGGGAGGCATATACCCATTGAATGTGCCAATTTCTACAAAATATATAGTACACAAAAATAATTAGACAATTTCATTAAAAAAATTAATAAAACAAGTTAAATGACATTATAGAATAAATTTTATTCTAATTCATTAAAACAATAAAATGAAACTAGATTAATTTAAAGAAAACATTAATATTACCTCTATTATTTGGAAGCTCAACCATTCTTAAGAGGATGTTAGGACATTGTCTCCAATCAATCCCATCATATGGAAATGCCAATGTGACAAAGGCATGGTCATCCTCACTATCTAGTAGCACCAATTCCTTGGAAGAAACCTTGGCTGGATACGCAGGCAAATCCCACTTGGGCATCACCTGCCCCCACATGCACATCCAAACCTCAGTGATCATCCTAGGAGGGAAAAGGTCAAATGTAGGCCTCACCTCTGGAAACCTCTAAAATATAAACAAAAAAACTCTGAATAAAAAGGGAAGGTCACCCTCCCATGTCTTAACACAGGATGTCTATCTAAAGCCATGCAAAACTGCCTAAAAGTAATGGCAAACAATCTGATGCAACGTGGAACATTGATAAAATAATAAACATAATACGAAAGAGGGAAAATAATGCATTTCGCATCACTACTAGTGTGCAATGGTGGTGACTAATAATGAGCGGCACATAACCTCTTGTGCAGCAAAAGAATAAATTTGTATTTGTCCACCATAGACCTCAAAATATAATGGATGAACCGCATGAGCCCTGACATATCTCTAATTATAGGAAAGTTGATTCTCAGTTGCATCCCCAAGGGGGACATCAAGGATCTATGGAAAATCCTCCCCTCTCCTGGATATACTAGTGATAAAGTATATGTCCTCCTCAGTGGACTGATATCACACCCCATAACCAACACAGAAAGCCTACTCCTTGGCACTCCATTGGTTAATAATATGCACCAATAAGATAGTGTGCAGCTTCAGGGATGTAGGCTCCTCATAGTACTTGAGGAGGCCTACATTATGTTGGGTGTGGAGGCTGATTATCTTCTTTATTCAGAGGTATCACCGCATTGGACCCCAGTTCGTAATGTGGTGACAATGCCACCTGTAATATTTGTGCTAAAAGGGGGATCTAGGAGGGGGTGACTGTGATCTTTGGGAGCCCCCCCTAGCAGGGAATCGGGGGCAGCGACCCCAAAGCGAAGAATAGATGTAAAATTTCCTTGTAAAATGTTGTAATTTCATAGTCAATTTAGACCATTCATTAGGCAGAGATCTGATGGTAGAAGTTATGTTTAATTTAGGGTTTTTTTTCCCTAGAAGGCAACCCCTCGCTATATATGAGGGAATTGTATTGCGTCTATGTAGATCTGTATTTTGAGTGAGAAAGGGAGAGGAGATTGTGTGAGAACAAAGATAGTATTATAGTGGATCCGATGTAGGTTGTATCTCTTTAATTTGTTGGATAATATAAAAAAAAGGACTGGTTGTTTCTCCGAGGACATAGTCTAAATTGGGTGAATGATGTATATCTCTATCTCTCTTGTTTTATGTGTTTTTTGTGTTTACATTTTCGCAATATATTTTATGTGTTCCATTTATTTGTAATATATAATTTTCTAACACATTATATAAGAGAGCTCGGGTCATTGTACTAATAGGGTGAGGGTATAAGCACCTCTCCCTCTCTCTAGCCTCCCATGGTGAGACCATATTTTATGGGTTTACTTGTTGCCCATGTTCCTATTCCTCCTGTTGCTCCCTCTATTGATGTCTCTACTACATGGTTGACATAAAAATAAATCAAACTCATACATAGAATACAACATTTTTTATTAAATAAAACATGTATTTATAAATATGGAAACATAACTAGCCCACAGAGGTTTGGTCTCGTGGCAAGTGGATGATTTGTTAAGTTGTCTATGCCATTGTACAGGTCATGAGTTTGAGTCTCGTCTTACCCGAGGGCCATTCTTGCGGGCTGGGCAGTTCCTCCTAGAGGTTATAGTGGCAGCCAGTGGGATTCGACCCTGTGTAACACGAGTACGATACCACCACCATTGTTGATTCTGCTATTCAACAAACAAAAATATATATGGAAACATAACTTTCAATTAAAAAAAAATTGGTGAGCTCAAAACACAGTCATGCACCTACTTTGGCATGCTTCCAACTTTAAACTCATTGATATCAATGAGAACATAAGCATGACACACATTTGTTGGTTAAAAAATTTACCTTCTCATACAGGTTCATCACACTTGTGCATTGTTGAGCACCTATAACATTTTTGGATCGGTACAGAATGTTCAAGTTATCGAACACGCCGAGCTATAGCCATATTTTTAAATATTTTTTTTGTGGTGCCTTGAGTAAATATAAACACAATGAGAGAAATGCACCAACATATAATTTATCTCTTTCAAGGTGTATTTTAATCTACAAAACATACCTCAAAAACCACAGTCATTTATGTTCACATACTAAAATGCTGTACACCGTATAAATTTACAGGGCACACCACTATCAGTGCAAGCTGAACATATCGAACACAACGTGTGGGATTTTTATTTTTCAAAAACAATGGAAAATTTAGTGTAATTTATAATTCTAAGATGCTAAAAAAATAAATTAAGGATAAACATAAACATTAACTGGACACTTGGTCACTAGGGAGGCATTATGGACATGTAATGGAGAAAAACAGATTTTAGCACAGTTTGAAAATTTTGGAAAGTCATGCAGTGAGCATGATACGAAAGGATGGTGAGAAAGAGAAGCATCAACGACAGGATGCTTACATGAGTAAAGAGTGGCATCAGAGCTTTAGTGATCCAGGTGGATGTTGGTGGCCACCCACCTATCCCATTTGGACCCCCGCAACTGTCTCTTTCAATTTTTCAGTTTCCGTAATTGTAGCACAATTTACTATTTTTAGCAGTTTTTTTCGGGTCCTGAACTTCCGGAGCCATTTTGAGGCCCTAAACAACGTTTTTTAGGAAATCTGGGGGCAACATGGGTCCATGGACCGATGTTTCCCTTCCCAAAGTGATAGTTCTCGGATAGATCTTTCTAACAAGCTATCATACGCGTCAAACGGAGATCGTATGCCAAAGTTACGACCCCGGGAAATTGATGTACCAATTTACCCAAAACGGGGCCCACAATTTGGCGTTTCATCTTCTAGGGGTAGGTTTTGGAATGTGAAGGGTTTCCATTGTTTCTCAATAATAAATAGGCCTTCGAGCCTCATTGTAACACAAGTTCGGAACAGTTCAGAGACATGTAGCCGCACATCTCTTCTCAGAGATAAGCTACCATCGTCCTAGCTGGTTTATTCCAATTTTGGTTGTAAGCATATTTCGGTATTTTCCATTAATGAAATGAAGTGTTATTTCCGCTGCATCTCTTTATTTATGGTTATCGCATCTCTGTATTTATGGTTATCTCTGTAATCTATGGCGTTCCTGTTTAAATCCGGATCAGTGGTATCAGAGAGGTCTGCTTTTTCTCGGTTTTTCTTTGCATGTCCCCCCCCGACGAGGTCAGGATATAAGGAGTTAGGGCTTGAACTGGTCGAACCTTTGCAAGACCAGCCTCGAAAATCCTGATGGCCTCCCATGGCGGATGAGAAGAAAGACGAGGGTTCAGGAGATCCTATCAAAATCTTGCTCGAAGAAGCGCTCGAGCAGCAACGGAACGCGATGATGGACAGCTTTGCGCAGATTCTTCAGCGGCTACCTAGAGGTGACGCATCGGCTTCCAGCAACGACTCTGGAAACGCCACGCACTTTAAGGTACAAGTTAATTTTGAAATCCCCATCTTCGAGGGTAAAATAGACACAGATGCCGTAGATAAATGGTTAAATCTGCTAGATGGGTATTTCTCTGTTCATGAATTTTCAAGTCGGGAAAAGATTGTTTTCGCTCTTCTCAAAGCAGCCCCGCACGTCAAGGACTGGTGGGAAACCTACTGCGAGCAGAAGGATGAAAGGACAGGCTC
>APFE030931269.1:30048-48680 GCA_000404065.3 Pinus taeda | reverse complement strand
ATCTGCTAGATGGGTATTTCTCTGTTCATGAATTTTCAAGTCGGGAAAAGATTGTTTTCGCTCTTCTCAAAGCAGCCCCCCACGTCAAGGACTGGTGGGAAACCTACTGCGAGCAGAAGGATGAAAGTACATCATTATTTTCAGCCGCACCCACTTGGAATGACTTCTGGGATGCCATCAAGGAGCAGTACTACCCTGTCAAAAGCTATAAGGACAAATACATCAAATGGACCACACTGCGGCAGGGACGAGACCAAGATGTTCCAGAGTTCACAAACATTTTTCATACCCTTCGCACACAGTTGGGTATCAAAGATTCTGAGCGGCATCTGGTGCTCAAATACCCCGGCTGCCTACATAGATACATCCAGGAAGAGATGGAGTTCTTGGACATCTCCTCACTCGGCACAGCATACCGATACGCTGTCAAAATCGAGCAAAAGTTCAAACAGAAGAAGAGAGACTTTGGATCTGCAAATCCGAAGCCAAGGGGACAAAACCAAGGCGGGGTGACCCAAGACAACCCGTCGAAGCCACAAGAAAAGAACAACACCACAAAGCCGAAGAAGGACACAGGAAAGTCGTGTGAATTACACAAGAGTCCCACTCATAACACAAGTGAGTGTTGGACCAAGCAGTCACTGGTGGCCGAGTTGAAGGCTTCCGAATCAGATACATGTTTCGACCCTGAGCCAGAACCCGACAAGGAGAATGGCAAAGGGAAGTAGATCATTGATGCATATCCCAGTGCCACTGTTGCCACTGCCGAGATCCAGAAGAATGAGCCCGAAGAGCCAAAGGAGGGGGAACGTCTTTTCCACTCACAGATGTGGGTGAAGGGTTCACCGCTGCAATTCATTGTCGACAGTGGCAGCCAAAAGAACCTTATTTCAGTAGAGGTTGTGAAGCGATTGGGCCTAACGACTACACCACACCCACAGCTGTACAGTATCGGGTGGCTTCATGAAGGACGAGATCTCAAAGTTCGCCAACAGTGCCGCCTTCCCTACAGCATCAAACCATTCACAGACGAGGTACTGTGTGATGTTACACCTCTGGATGTTTGTGATGTACTATTAGGCCAGCCATACTTGTGGAGGCGACATGCTGTATATGAGTCAAGGCCTCGTGCTGCCATTATTTCTTTGGATAATTCATTATACAGGATACCGGAGGTAGCCCCACCTACCGCCGCCTCTTTGATCATTGCTAAGAAAAGCAGCAAGCTCATATCACAGACTAGGAAATTTATTTCCTATCTGGTTCACCCCCAAAGTAAGGAGAATATCGTTGCTACATCCATGACCCCCGCAAAGGGTTCCTCCACGCAGCAGCAGCAGCAAAGGGATACAGTCATGACAGAACACAGGAACAAATTCTCCTCATGCACAGGGGTACCACACAAGTTTTAGGTGGGCAACAAAGTGTGGTTGCATTGACAGAAAGAACGCCTTACCAGAACCCATCAAAAGCTCAGACCACTCCGACATGGTCCTTACACTAGTACCAAGGCTACGGGAAATAATGCTTTGGCGCACATCATTCCTCCATTCCTTCGCCTACACCAAGTGTTCAATGTGGATCGTCGTCGACCATGCTTACCACCATTACTGAACACATCAGAGATTGCAGGACAAGTTCAGCAGATGGAGGAACTCAACGCAATGGGGACCATTGCTTCCTAAGGGGGGAGGAATGATCCAGGTGAATATTGGTGGCCACCCGCTAATTCGACTTGATCCCCTCCAGTGCTTCGTGCAGTTTTTTTCAGTTTCCTTAATTATAGCATAATTTACTATTTTTAGCAGTTTTTTGGGTCCTAAACTTTCGGAGCCGTTTTGAGGCCCTAAACGACGTTTTTTGGGAAATCTTCCGCCAACGATTTTTCTATCTAAAAATCGTCTTTTCCGTCGTAGTCCTCGGAGAGATCTTTCCAACGGGCTATCATGCGCGTCAAACAGAGATAAGACGACCAATTCGCGACCCCGGGAAGTTGATGTACCAACTTACCCAAAACCGGGGCCCACAATTTGGCGTTTCATCTTCCAGGGTTAGGTTTTGGAATGTGAAGGGTTTTTCCATTGTTTCTCAACAATAAATAGGCCTTCGAGCCTCATTTGTAACACAGTTCAGAGGCATGAAGCCACACATCTCTTCTCAGAGATAAGCTACCATCGCCCTAGCTGGTTTATTTCTATTTCCGGTTGTAAGCATATTTCAGTATTTTCCATTAATGAAATGAAGTATTATTTCCACTACATCTTTGTGTATATGGTTATCTCTGTATTTTATTGCGTTCCTGTTTAAATTTGGATTACCGAAGGTGGTTGGTAACCTTGAGCTGGGTACTGACCTTGGGGTTGATAACCCTGAGGCACGTACTGATACTGGGGTTGACCTTGAGGTACGTATTGATATTGAGGTTGATTTTGAGGTGCATATTGATACTGAAGTTGACCCTGAGGTACATATTGATACTAAGGTTGACCTTGAGGTACATATTGAGTCTGGGGTTGACCTTGAGGAATGTACTATCCTTGAGGTTGTCCCCCAGGCGCAAACTGAGTACCTTGAGGTTGCCCCCCAGGTATATACTGGGTAACTTGGGGTTGCCCCCCAGGCACATACTGGGTACCTTGAGGTTGCCCACCAGGTGGAGACTGGCCACTTTGCGGTTGAGGATTAGGAATGAAACCTGACATCATGAGAATATCTTCTACACTCAACGGTTTAGTACCACTACTTCCAGTTAATAACTTCTATTCGATAGGTTGAGGAGATGCTCCCGAAAAAATACCAGAGATGGACTGATACCCAACAGGGATAGAAGGACCGCCGTACAAATAGGCTTCCGAAGATCGAGAAAACATGGATGACTGAGTAGATATATTCAATAAAGGATAGTAATCTCTAGGTGCTGGGTGATAAAAAATATGAGATGGTGAAAAACTTAGTCCCGAGTTTTCCAAAAGATTAGTCAATGAATGATACCAAGCACTTCTCCTAGGAGGACTGTAAAAGATTGATTCACGCTCCCTAAGGTCTAAGATAGGTCGATCTTATGGAAAAGGAAAACTTTCTTCGTTGTCCGAAATAGCAAGTTCTTCAATAGCTATAAGTCCAGAAGGAAGATCTTGGTAATTACAGTTTCTACCCTAGGTGAACTAGGACCACTAGAAGTTGGAGAAACAAACTCTGATATGGGAGTAGCAACAATTTCAGATTCAGGTTCAGATATTTCTGGTTCTTCACCTATATCACTAGTAGATGCAACACTACCAGTAACTTTTGAAACTACTAACGGTTGAGAATCAGAATGTACTATCAAAGAAGATTCTCCTTCTTCAGGTGACCCAACTCTACTGTCACTAGGAGTTGCGAGGACTTTCAAGCCTTCAAGATGGCTTAGTACATCCTTAGGAGGTTGACCCCGAAGTCTACGGGACTTCCTTAGTAAATCAACCACGTTTACAAACTCAGGAGATTGGCCCCGAAGTCTACGGGACTGCCTTGGTAATTCAGCCACAGTTAAAGACTTTTAACTACTTCACACGCAAACAAAGTAAAATCTCAATGAAAACCACCTAAAGCCTCTAAAGAACCAAACAAATTGAATCACACGCCTAAATAATCTAGGAGATCAATCACACACAAACAGTAACTTTCCGTACCGAAAACACTAGTTGGTGATGAAATCCAACGTCGTAGAGTTCGATACAGAAATAGCAGTTGGAACAGTTACCCCGGCAACCTACTTAATGAATAAACTGGCACAAGTTTCTCCACTTAACCGTCTCGAGTGAAGAGAACCCCCCAGAAAATCCAAGTGAGTCTAGCCGACGTCTGCTGCAGGTACAGTGGGATCTTCCCGCCACCGTCACCTTAGGAAGAATCCTATAGAATATGGTCTCTATGGTTACCAACATAAACAAATATACTTGGGGGAACAATCTACGATCCGATACGCACGCAAGGGCATAGTAACAAGCTCAATCCCCTTGAAGGCTCCTTGACATAAACCAAGGTTTACCAACAAGTGACCCCAGGCTCCTCGAAAATGGTTAATCCGAGGTTTACCATTTTGTAATACGTGAATATTTGGCATCATTCCCAATGAGGAAGGATTGATTCCCACACTGGTTTGGACACAGATCTCGTGCTTCTCCTTTAAGAGGAGCTTTCCCAGAGCATAGATGCAACAATTGGATTTCTCTCCTACCGCAAGATATAGCTACTTGTTTGTTTTACTATCTTCGAGAGTTAAGTACTCCCTACTCCAAGACACTAGCCTAAGCTATGTTGGTGTAATAGAGCCCTAGAAATAAAAAGATTCCTAGACTAATTTTACTTTAAGCGTTATTTTTATTGGTTTTTGATTAAGTCAAGAGGTGCAGAGATGAAACTCGTGGTGTAAAGACTCGACTTGAAATCACTAAAAAGATGCACTTAAGATGATTAAACAATCTTTTCTCTTCAACGAACTTCTAGCTAGGAAAGATTTTGAGAATGCAAATGTGTGAAAACACAAATCTCTCTTAACAAACAAATTTAAAGAAGAGTTTTTCTTCCAGTGCACTCAAAACGAGACAACTAGTTATTTGCACAAGAATTTCCTTTTTCATTCAAATGCTCAAATGCTACCAAAACAAACTTTTTTCAAAAGAGATTTTTGTATTTTATAAAAACACTTAAAACTATGACTAAAGAAAATCTTGAGAAAACTGTGAACAAAGTAAATCTTAAGATCTACAAACTATAAAAAACTACTTGAAGTAAAAGCTTACAAAATATTTTGTCTTTTCAAGGATGTTTTACTTGGTGATAAGAAAACCAAGGACTAACTTGTCCAGAATCACAAATCAGTCAAAAAACAAGCGATCTTTTGTTCTTTTTTGTAAAAATGATGAAATCCAAACTTTTAACACAAGCTTTTCGAAATTTTGGAAAGAGAAAACTCAAGGTGGATTCCTCAACAAGGGTTGATTTTACAAATGGTCAGACTCATAAGAAGGCAATAAAAACCAGGGTGATCTGAGCCTTCTATGCTTCTAAGCTCTGAGCTACTACACGACCAAAATGAAAATCAAGACCGACAACCAAAATTTCTAGGAATTTCACCTAAAACCCTAACACCAATGAAATTAGACCAAGGAAAGCTTTTGACAAGTCACAAGCAGGTCTGGGCAGAGGATAAAAACACCTAAACTAAGATAAAACTAATTAAAAGAGGGAAAAATCAAGTTTTTCAAAAATTTAATAGGGTCCGCAGGCTTAGAGTTTGCATAGGTGCGTGCCCGCTCTGTGTGCAAAGAAAATGTGCATAGAGCTACGCACTATGATACAAACACAGAATGCGAATTTCTCATAAAGTTATGAAAAGCCAAAACAAACCTAGATCCACTAAATCCACCGAATTCCACACACAACAAGTCAAAAACAGAAACAAAAAGGCAAGTGTCTCAGGTCAAAGAAAAACAAGGAAAACAATCAAGTCCCCACCGGAGTCGCCATTTTGTCACACGGAATGAGTCGAGGTTGCGGACAAGATCGACCTTCCTAGTATCTACTGATATCTAGTGACAAGCAAGCCAATAAAAAACTATCTTTCTTTAAACATGCAAGTAAAACAAAGGCAAACAAGTGTTTTAGGCCTACCTTGGGTCCAATGCAAGTTTGTGGAAGCCTCACTCCCTCGCTCCAAATGAGCTTCTTTGAAGTGTAATTTTGCAAACACAAACAAGCAAACCAAATTAAATAGCACCTGAAAAGCCAATATCATAAAGCATATTCATCATAATGATCAAGGAGATTATGAAACAAACCACATAAGACGATTTGTTGAGAAAAATGAATCTGATTGTATTATTTCAAATGAAGAAGAACTTTACAACCTGTGCCTTGATGCTGTACAAGATCCTCCCAAGGTCCGACAAGAAATCTCTTCTACTTTGACAAGTTTCACTCACTTCCCAATAAAACCAAAAGGTATGTGATCTCTCCTCTTAAGTTTAACTAGGAAGTCCCAATTCCATCAACATTTACCCTCAAAATGTTCAGCTTCTAACCTCTCCAGCAACTGACCCAATGCCTTAATTTTTAGTGCAATGGAGAGAACTTACTAGGTCCTCCTTCAAAGGGATAAAGCCCTCCTTCAAAGGGATAGCTCCTCCTATCAAGGGATTAGCTCCTTCTCTTTTGGGATGCATGAACCACTTTGGAGCGAACAATCCACGTCAAAATCCTTCTAGAAACATCTAGAATTAACCCAAAAGTGAGTTTTTTAGGATAAATGTGCGCCTTTTTGACTTTTACAGGGGTACGCACCGACCCCTTTACAGATAGAGCGTGCAGGTATGCAAGTATTATGAACAAAGAGTGCGGGTCTGCAGGTAAAAGTAGGAGAAAGTGTGGAACCAGAGTAATATTGATTCTCAAAGTCTTTCTCTCTTTTGCAAAGCTTGACATGAAGAGCTAAGGTCTAAGACTTGCTTAGGAGGCTAGTATAGGTGATGATAGACCCATACTAACTGCAAATAATCATGGTGATGATATTTTTGTGTAACACTCTTCTTCAAGTTCTTCAGGATCCTTTGCTTCCAGCGAATTGTAGATACTCTCCCATGAAGCTTTGCCTAGACCGAGGCAGGTAGTATCGGATATCAAAACCTTCTTCTCCGGTTCTTCTTTGGCTATGACAGGAGCCTTTAGTTTCTTTACCTTCTTCATCATTTTCTCTGGATCATCAACTCAGAGTTGCTCTACAAAAGAAACAATAGAACATAACAGAGAATAAATCATTTAAAGCCAATGGAGAATAAAAAAGATTAATGGTAATTCAAGCATGATAAGCCATACAAAATCAAATATTTCCATGGACGAAATCCTCAAAGGATTCAACCTTAACTGTTGTATTAATGACCTACGTAATTGCCAATCGTGATAATTAAATGTAATAATGATATTTCGCATCGCAGATATGAGTAATAGTTCTTTAACACGGATCTTTTGATTTTCCCAATCAATGATAGTGAAAAATCGCATATCATAGATCGAGAAGTTCACAGGTCATGCTTAGATGGTTTCCATAGGTAGCCCCGATTGCAATAAAGAATAATGTGAAGAGGCAAGATAATCAACAAAAGTTTTGTTTCTCGTTTATTATTGATTTAAGGGTTAAACACGCTAATATAAACTTTTAACGGCCTTTTCTCGAAAATTGCATTTTCCTTTATGATATCACATCGGCGAATTCGAAAGGGGATTTTGTTATATGTTTCATGGTATGTGCGATGGTCGATTTTGATTGTGTTATCGCATTGGGGTTTGGCATAGATCTTTGGAAAGTTTCATAGTGGACTTGCAATTTGTGATCTCTGATACCATTATTGCATCGGAGGTTTGCCAATGAGAGCCTCTTAAGCATATCCTTTAAATAAAAGATACGACATATTATTTTACATCTATTTTACAAAAAGGTTTTGGATAATATTTATATCGGATCAAACCTTTTCATAAAGACTTATATCTGTTATGTGATTAAATCCAAGCTTGCGATTATTAATGAATTATTGAATTTAACTAATTCTTAAAAGAGGGGACCCATTTCTAATTAAAGTTTTGAATAAAAATTTTGAAATGGGGGGGTTATTGTATAGCACAACAATTGTTGATTCACTGGGAGAAACAATTATCTCTGAGAAAGTAATGCAATATCTATAACCTCCTAAATTTGGAAACCCTTGAGGATAAAGAAAACAATCTAAAAATAGTTAGATAAAAATTACCTCTGAACATAATGAAAACTATTTTTTAAATTTCTTTTCCAATCTTAAAAATAAAACATTCTGGGTTTATTCAAGCTTTGATTGGTTGGTATAGATAAAGTAGGGGGGAATTTTCCAACTTATCTTTAAAGATTACTCAATGGTCACAGGTAGTGCCTCTGCTGCCAGCAAACATTTATAGTCTCGACAGGGTTCCCTTTTAACCATTCAATCATTCATTGCCCCATCCATCTAAGAGTATAAATTTTAAGAGCTAATCCAAAAAGATATGTTTACACATATTTTTTCCTTTTTGTATTTTCCATCTTCTTTATTTCTTTTAAAAGATAAAAAAGCCATTGTCCTGGTTTGGTGGTCAGTTGTTGACAATGCCATTCACTAGTTGTAATTGAACTGAACAAGCTAGCTCGTCATGAGATCCCTTATCTTATAATTATAAGCCATTACCTTGTTTTGATATGCATTTTTGGTAATGTCAGTTTAATTAGTTCCCTATGATCATGGTAAGAAGGCTCATAATGAGACCTCTTATCTTTTATATTGAACATATTTTAGAATTACACTCTAAAAAATCACAAACTTTGTGGATGGGGTGAATGACTTACTCCTTAAGAGTGTATGGATGACAATTTAAGAGCTGTAGATGCTAAGTTTGGAAAAATATTTTCTTTTTAATAAATAACCTCACTTGGCTCTTCAAAACTTGAAATGATTTACAGTATTTTCAAGGCTTGTAAAAGCTTTACAAATTTAAAAGAGGCTTTCAGGGTTTTACTTTTATATAACTTTCTAGAACTGCAGTCTTTTCTTTAAGGGCTTCCATCTATCAAAAGTAACTATTTACACTATTTTCTTTAATAACTTTGAAAATAGTAAAAGGTCAATTGAAGACTATTTACAACCTTATTTCCTAAATATAAAAATTCAAACAAACAAAATTGCAAATTGAATATTTACAAGTAAGAAGGGGTTACTTCCTTAAGTAAAGAATTTTTTCAAGATAAGCCCATTGACAGGAAGAGAATCTTTCTTTCCTGACAGATCTTGCAATATGAATGTTGATGAGTCTATCTTCTCAATGATTTGAAATGGTCCTAGCCACATCTTCTGAAATTTAGTGTGTTTGCCTTTATCTTCGTGCTTTTTGTCCCATTTCAAAACAAGATCAATTTGTACAAGTTTTGGGCTGGTAGAATTTGTATCAAAAGAAGATTTAATAATCTGTTGATGTTTTGCATGGGTAATTCTGGATTTTTCCCTTTCTTCTTCTAATTTAAGGATTTTATCATATCTTAATTGAATGGAAGAGGATGGATTTTCCTCAATAAACTACACTAGGGCCAGAGATGGGAGTGCTAAGTTTGTTGGTATAACAATTTCTTTCCCATATACTAAATTTAATGGAGAAGTACCTATTGAGGCCTTTTGTGTTATGTGGTCTGCCCATAATGCAAATATCAAAGACTTGTGCCAATTATTTTGATTCTGGTCAACAGTTCTTTTAATGATTTTTATCAAATTTTTGTTGGTTGACTCTGCTAAGCCATTACCCCGAAGATAATAGTTTGCAGAATATTTCATTTTAAATCCTCTCTTAATAGAAAATTCAAATATGGTATTTCCAAAAAAATAAGATGCATTATAAAAAATGAGAGCATTCGGTATGCCAAACTTGGTAATGATGAATTGATCTATAAATTCAATGATTGCCTTAGAGTTGGCTACCTTCAAAGGAATTGCCTCTACCCACTTCGTAAAGTAATTTGTGGTTGGTATATATCTGTTTTGCTTAGAGGAATGTGGAATAATCTCTCCTATGATATCGAGTCCCCATTACTCAAATGGTTGTTCAATGTTAACTGGTTGCAAAGGAAAGGTTGGCTTCCTTTGTCTTCCATTGGCAGTTTGACACATTCTGCATTTCCTTACATAATCATGAGTGTTTTTGAATAAAGTGGGCCAATATATCCAGCATGTATTATCTTGTGAGCTATTGTATCACCTCCAAAATGTCCACCTGCTAGACCATCATGTAATTCCTGCAACACCTTTTGTGCTTTAGTTTTTTCAAGGCATCTTAATAAAAATGAATCATAATTCATTCTAAGTAACACATCATCAATGATTTTGAAGTGTTTTTCTTTCAACCTCAAGGCACATTTGTTTTAGTAAGAGAGATTAGGAGGAGCATATCCATTTTTTAAATAAAAGACCAAATCTGCATATTGAGATTCAGATTTCATAATACTTATCTTGCTTATTTGTTGAGCTTTGTCTGAATCTTCATGTTATGGAATGTTCGAAGCTCTTGCTAACAATCTGCAAAAACCTAGACCTCTAACAATTTTAACTGGTTTAATATCTAAATCACATTATTGTAATGCTATAACCTAGTTGGCTCTCTTCTCTTCCAGTTATCTTTGGATTAGTAATTGTCTCACTGCAGAGAATGGGACTATTACTTTTGTATGAGCCTTTAGGAGGAATGGCCTAAAGTGTTTAATATATTTGAACACGGCGAAAGCTTTCTTTTCTACTTCGAAATAATTAAGTTCAACACCTTGTAGATTTGAACTGAAAAAGGGTATGGTTGCTTCAACTTGCTGATCATTGATTTGTGTCAAGACATCTGCATAAGAAGTTTGGGATGCTAAAGTATGTAAAATGAAATGATTGGAAAAATTTGGAGTGTTTAATGTAGGAGCATTAATGATTGTCTGTTTGATTGAATCAAAATCTTGCTTTTCTTTATGCCCCCATTTAAACACCAAATTTTTCTTAATCATGGCCTATAATGCTAAAACAATCTGTGAAAAATCAGAACAAATATTTTTACAAAATTTATTTGACTTAAAAATTATTGCATTGATTTTTTATTGTGTGGAAGAGGAATATCATAAATCTTCTTGATCCTTTTTGAATCAATATAAATGCCATCTTTGGACATAATAAATCCCAAGAGTTTATCTTGATTAAGAGCAAAGAATGATTTCTTGGGATTTAATGAAATCCCATACCTTTTACAGCATTCAAATATTTGTTTCAAGCTATGCAAATGATTCACTCTTTTATTTGATAAGACAGTTATGTCATCTAAATAGACAACTACTAACTTATTAATCAAACCTTTAAATTATATATCTATTGCTCTTTGGAAGGTATCCCTAGCATTAATTACTCCGAATGGCATTTTATGGTAAGCATATGTTCCCCATTTGGTTCTAAAAGTAGTCTTCAGACTATCATCTAGATGCACCAATATTTGATTATATCCAGAAAAACCATCCAAAAAAGACATTAATTCTGAATCAGCTACTGAATGAAGAGTCTGTTCCATTGTTGGTAGTGGGAAGTTGTCCTTTTGGCTAGCCTTATTAAGATTTCTGAAATAAATGCAAATTCTAATGTCACCATTCTTCTTTCTAACAGGTGCTAAGTTAGAAACCCTTTCTGAATGTCTAATAGGGAAAATTATCTTAACTTTGAAGAGTTCGTTTAACTCCACTTTGATCTGACTTTCTAGGTTCGGATGGATTTTCCTTAATTTCTGCTGCACAGGTTTCTCCTCAGAGATCATTGGAATTGTATGTTGCATGATAGAAGTATCATACATTTTTAAATTGTCATAATTCCAAGCGAAAACATTTTTATATTTATTCAATAACCTAATAAAATAAAATATCTCTTCGGGAGTGAGTCCCAGTCCCAGATTAATATTTTATGGTTTGGCCTCATTTCCAAGATTTATTAATTCAAATCTCAAAGTAGAACTTTGGAGTTTTGAATTAGTAACTTGTTTAAACCTATCCTTGGTGTCATAAAGATCTTCAATTTTGACTCCCAATTTCGGTATGGAATTCTCCTCTGGCCTTTGTTTTATTTGACGATCATGATCATCCTCATCAATAATATGGTAATCATAGGATTTATTAGAAGTTAAAAAATTCAAAATGTCTTCGTCACGATTAAATACCCACCAATTGGTGACATTGTCTGGAACAGATGGTCTAAAAATCTATTCAACTGAAAACCTATCAGGGCTGTAATCCTCTAATGGAAGGAGCTTAGAAGAAACATTGGCTAATAAATCAGTTGTTACATTATGAGATCTAGGAATGGGAGAGATATTAAATGCTAGAAAATGAAATATAAGGTCTTGAACTAAGGACTGGTAATGCTTGGGATGTCCAAAAAGGCAATGAATAATATTCCTTGCTTGTTTGATGACAATCTCAGAATCACCAAATACTTTTAGATATTTCACTTTTAGGCCCTTTTCTTTGCAAATCCCTTGAACCAATTCCTCATATTCAACATTGTTATTGGGACACTCAAATTCCATTCTACATGATAACATAGTTTTTTCCCCCTTAGGACTAACTAAAATACATCCTGCTGCTGCACCATCATTGGATTTTGACCCATCAAAATATAAAGACCAAAATACAGGCTTATCTATAGTTTTATCTACAATTTCTTTAGCTATAGTCACACACCTTGATATATCTATATGAGAAAAAATTTCTTTTTGCGACGTGAAACTATTGGCAAAGAAAGGTGATGATTGAGCATTAAAATTACCAAAGAATGATTCAGCTGAGTAATTTCTCTTAATGTTATTATTGAAAGCTATGGGTTGATTTTCCTCTTCAAACTTCATTACAGTATGGGTCATGTGCTTCTCCTGATTGATCTTAATTTGATTTGGTTTCCCTTTATGGGGAAGCCACATATGAGACCAATCATTGGAAATGTAACCATGGAGTTTTTCAGACCAATCCCTGCTTAAAATTAACCCATAAAATTCAGGGATGTCAACAATCAATATATCAATTCTCTGAACAACTCTAGCATCAGCTGATAACCTAAGGGTGACTGGATTAATCTCTCCTAATACTTGAACCTTAGTTCAATCTAATTGAACAACATGTACTGCAGATTTTTGGGGCTCAATTTTCAATTTTGAGCAAACTGAAGCTAGCATTATGTTTGATGAAGCCCCTGAATCTATTAAGCAATTATGCAGATTTCTATTGTAGATTTCATAGGTCAAGAGAAAAGAAGGAGTATGATAATTAGATCTCTCCGATTAAGACAACATTAGTAGTCTCTACTCTATTTGATGGTGGCTTACCTGTCCCTTTCGCTACCTTGGACAATATTGCATTTGGAAGAGGAGAAGAAGGTACTGCATTTAACTCTTTGTGTAGTAATTTCTATTGATATTTGAACTTGCTAAGCTCAAACAAAGAGATATTTGCTCTAGTCTTCTTCATGTCTTCTATAATGTTGTAATCCATAGAGTCAGAGACTACCAATGTCTTGGATGATGAGGGTGGATTGGAAGATGATGGCTGATTTTGAGTAGGCAGGATGGTGGATTTCTTCATTGGAGTTTTATCTTTGGAAGTAGGGCTTGTATATTTCTTATTTTGAGTTGGTTGAACAGGCTCCACAATGACTTTGCTTTCGGTACTTACTAGGAGAGCTTCCTGTTTGCTTTCAGTTTTAGAATTGGGGAAAATGAAGTTCCACATGCCATGGCATTCAAAAACCTCATCTTCTTTTGTTTTCTCGGATGACATGACTGTGTCTTCATCCTCATCATTATTAGGATCTGATTCTGTATAAGATATGGCATTAGGTGGTTTTGATTCATCTATTTTGAAGTTCCTAAATGGCTTTTTAATGGAGGTATTGGCTACCTGTTTCTTAATTTCTACCATTTCATCTAACATAGTCTTTAAAACCTTTTGCAAACCATCCATATCATATGGATCTTTAGCCACTTTTTTCTTTAAATCATCTTTAAAAGTAATTTTTTTGGACTTTTTCTCTTCAAGGGTAGTTTTCTTCTCTAAAGAAATGATATGTTTTTCAACGACAATTGCTTCTTTCATATTCTCTGGTAAAGTGGGCTTTGCAGCTCTATCAACAAAGATCGCTATATTCGAAGGTAAGGCAAAAATGTACCATTCACTTTGAAACTCTTCACTAGGCTTAGACATGGTAGGAATCTTATTTAAGAGCTTATTAAATCACGAGTTGAAATCTTTAATAGGTTCTCTTGATTTAGTTTTAAGATTTCATAGATCATTGATTAATGTCGTTGTGGACCTATCATCACTGAATTTATTCAAAAATTGCTCTTGGAAAGAATTCCAACTAGTAATGGATCCTGTTGGTAATGAAAAATACCATGATCTAACTGCTCCTTGTAAGGTATATGGGAAAAGCCTCACAAAAACATCTTCTTCACTGACTCCATTTAAGTTTATTGACAACATAAAGTTTATGTGTTCCTCTGCTAGTATGTCGATTTTTGGATCAAACTTTGGCAACCACTTGTTGAGATGGGCTGGAAATTGACTCGGGGGTGCAAGCATTGTGACTTCCCCTGGATTTGTCCATGGCCTCGGTTGTGGTTGATTGTGTGCCATTGTTGTGCAAATAACAAAATAAAGTGAGGATGTAGTTACAAGTGGTTGGGAAGAGAATGTCGGAGTACCTGTACCTTGTTGGACAATAATATGAAGTTGGGGAGTGGATGATTGACTTTGCTATGGATTGGATGAAATGGATGATGATGATGATGAAAGAGTCTCATTTTCAAACTCTTCAGGTGTCTTCCTAGCTCTTTTCCTTTTAGGCAGAGGAAATTCTATTGGTTCAATACCAATATTTTCACTCTGTAATCTTGTAAGAGGATGAGAAGGAATGTATTACAAAGTCACACTACCTTGAGATAACTCAAACATCTCTTGCAATATTGAAAACCCTTGAATTTTATGAATTAAAGACTGAACTTCAGGGGGTTTAAGAGTGGATTTGTCTGATATGTTCAAATTTTCAACAGTGGTTGTTGTCTTTTCAACTTCTCACTTGAAAATTGGAGATTTAGAATGCGAACGAAGGAGAGGCCGGGGGAGATGTTGAGGGACATTTAGTCTCATAATGGGCTATGGATTTGAATTCACTCGCCTTTCACAGTTCATGCCCTCCTTCTAGCACCAAAAATGTTGATGCCTCTAAAATTGCTGCATCAACATCGGGGAAAACCACCCAGTCCAGACCTTAGAGAAGCTCCTTTTCCATTTAGTGTGGTGGCTCCGACTGAATGTAATGGGACCAGTTTCCCAGTGATATATGAGTTGATGGGTGATTGGTTTGTAATGTATAACAAAAAGTGATAAGTGTTTTGTTCTAAAGTGCAAAAACATACAAAGATAACTAATCTATCCTGGGTATTCTTTTAACAACAAGATTTTTTATTGTTTTTATTAAATAAATAACCATAAAGATGACTTATTCATAAAATAAAAATATGTATTTGTATGATGATTACTTTCTTTAAGTAATTAAACATGTTGGACACCTAATCCTAAATGGGTTAGTGTGGAAGCTAAACAGACTAAGTAGTCCAAGGGACCATTGGGATGTGAATCCCAACGGTCACCATATTGTACTATAAATGTACATCTATTGTTAATAAAAATGTAATGCATGCTTTATCTTTCATATTTTCTCTCGTTCACCATGTGTGTTTAACATGGTATCAGAGCCATGATGTGTGGCATGTTTTCCCTGAGCAACTGATATGAGTTTCCTTGAATAGTGTTGGCCCAGTCTTCATTACCTGAAAGAATGCCTGCCTGCATGCCTGAAGCTGCATACCTAATTTCTGAAAGAAACGTCTGCCTGAAAGAAACGCTGCCACTGCATACCTAACATCTGAGAGAGTGCCTAAAGGTAACGCTCTTGAATTTGCTGTCTGGTATTAAGAAAAAAAAAAAACGTTGAAACAAATGTTCGGTGAAAACGGTCAAATATCCACGCGCCCCAGCGCAGGGGTATCACTGTTCTTTATGGTTTAACTATTCTCCGGTCACTGTTTTAAACGCTTCCATGATTGCCACGATTCCATGATTGACCTCTCCTATTGTTCCATGCAAAAGCGTTTCAATTATGATTATGTCGATTCGCTTTCCTTCACCATTCTCAGGCCATTACCGACCTTCACTGCTACCATATACATGGCCACAATCGATGTATGTAAAGTTTGGTTCATCTGCCGATTGTATTAGGGATTGCTCCAGTCAGACCCTTGTTGTACGATAAATCCAGTTGAACCAGTTTGACCCTGTGCCTGGCCTCCCATCTGTCGAGGTAACTGAGACATGAGAGATTGCTGCAATGATAGCAGTTGCTGCATGCTCTCTGGACTTGTTAGCTGCCTAAGAAATTCTGGACTTTGCATCATTTCTCTAAATTGAGAATTTTTCTCTAACATTGGACGGAACTGATTCATATATTGAGGATTTGAAAGTATTCCTTGCATCATTTGAATAATAGCAGTATTTTGTAGCATCTGTTGCATAACAGCAGGCTCAAAAAATCCAGTGGTCGCAGCTCGGTTAGTGAACCGATGTCGCTAGCCAACATTCCTTTGAGATTCATAGTTGATAAGCTCAGTGAGGTAACTTTGGAATCGGTGCAGATAACCCCATCCCAATTGGATTGTCTTGGATCTTTGATATATACTAAATTGCCAGCGGTGATGTCTGTTTAACATGGTAAAGTCAGAGTAGCTGGAAGACGAAGACTGTGTAAAGCTTCTAATGATGATATTACTTTGAGTTCTAATTGTTCGATGTCTAATGAATCGGCAACTAGTAAACAAATATGATGGTGGTTATTCTGAAGGAAGCAATGCAGGATGCCCAGGGAGGGGACAACGTATTCAAGCTGCGGTAACATCCGAAACCACCATACCACTCAACTCCAACTCTTGTTTTTTAATAGCTACTGTTTTTAATTGAGCTTTTAATATATATAACTCCCATACCATTTCTCCTCCTGACTATCGATTACCATACCACACGGTTAATACAACACCTCCTCGCATAGTTACATAGACCACACACTGCTCCTGCATACTCCTACGACATACCATGCTGCCCGCCGACATACCAAGCTAGTATATAACGTTGAGCTTCTTCCCCGCTGAAGATATATCATAATCGTATTTTATTGTATTGTTAATTAATGGTTGGTGGCTATTCGATGACATCTTTTCTGATGCTTTTCAAAGGCCGAATTGGTCCAATGTTATGGCTGTTATTTTTTGGGTCGGTTGGGATATGCTCGTGAAACAACGTTGGGATTTGTTTCCCTTTGTTGGTTGGAGCGATTTGGCTCGAGGTTTCCGCTAGCGAGGAGTAGATACAGGTTACCAAGTTTACATGTGGACGAAGTTTGAGCGCTGGTGGCCATTACTTGTCAAGAATATTAAATGGCAGTCTTAATAAGGACTTAGATATATCTGGTATACAGTATGTTCTATTGCTAACTTTTACTCGAACTATATTTAATTGTTGGCTCCAAACAGACAGTCAGAAGTATTATTGCCATAGTATTTTAATTCTAAAGCCAGGACTTCCTGCTTGAATATTCCTCTCTCAGAGGTAAAAGGTATGCGGAGCGCGTTAAAACAATAATCAATTGTGTAAATCATAGCTGTTGGAAGCGTTGGAAAAAGCGCAGAGTTGTGGTTCAAATTCTGTTTGAAATCAAAATAAATACAGTCTTAAATTGTTGTGAAATACTCTAGTTAGAGTGGTAAATTGGCAAAGTAGTTTGCACATGTACATGGATCGATATTGCGTGGATTCTGGGTTT
Source organism: Pinus taeda (assembly GCA_000404065.3). Classification (NCBI taxonomy): domain Eukaryota; kingdom Viridiplantae; phylum Streptophyta; class Pinopsida; order Pinales; family Pinaceae; genus Pinus; species Pinus taeda. Next base: position 31,218 of record APFE030931269.1, on the reverse strand, counting down.
GGCGGGTTTAGCTCGCTATCATTTTTGGTGAAGTGATCAACATTATGAAGTGAATTTGAAGCATTTTTGAACACATTTTTGGAAGTCATTCTTGGAGCAGTTTCTTGTAGAGATTTTGCATGATTTCCATAGAAGTCAGATGCTCTGAAGTTTGAAGTTGAGGACAGCACTCATCTTCACATTTATATATTTTTTTGCATTGGCATATCCCAGTTTAAGAGTGATGTTATGCTCCAGTTCATTCTTGAAATGAAATGTGGACTGTTGATTTACCATGTGCCCAATTGTACCAATGTTTATTGTAGCTTGACGAGAAATGTTTATTGTAGTTTTCGCGACATTGTTGCCACTTGACAAGCCCTTACAAGATCTTGTAGGAAGAGTACAATATTATTTTTCTGTTGTTGTTGCCTCAGTTGTGATCAGTTTTTAAGTGACATTGAAGAAAAATGGCTACAACTACTGAAATATTAGAGTTCTTAAAAACTCTGATACATTCCTATAATCATGATACATTAAAAGTCAGCAAAGTTTCTCTCACAGACATTCAGGTCTGTCTACAAAATGCAAAGGAAAAGATTGATTTTTTGCAGCTTGAATCACAGCTACAGCAAGAAGAGCTACATCAAAATAGACACTATTCTGAACCTGTTTTTGTTTAGAACATTGAGACAACCACCCATGAGTAGCATATTACAGTTCATTCAGATTTAGTACCAAACAAAACAACAAGGTTACATGCAGATGCAGAAGTTCAGTCTGCACTTCCCAAGCCCATCATCATACCTTGGGAACAGCTTGTCCACAACAAGAACAAAACTGGTCTTGGATATGACAAGGACTTGTCCTTTCATATTCCAGACTACTCAAAACCCATTCAGTTTCAGAGTGCTGGTTTCATTCATGATAGTTCACCTGCTCCTCATGACAGTTCAGCTTCAGCTGTTCTAGACTCCGCCTCTCTTCCACAACAGCAACAACAACAACAACAGATCGTAAAATGCCAACACTGTGACCGAGTTGGCCATTTGAAAGATCATTGTTTTGATCTTCATCCATGTAAGAACTGTCATAAAACCAGTCATTCTTCAAACAGATGCTTCAGAAACAAACATCCTGCAAGAACAAAGATTCATCTAGGATGGATCGCTTCTTGGCAATGGGCATCAA
>APFE030931269.1:0-20891 GCA_000404065.3 Pinus taeda | reverse complement strand
CAGCAAAGACATTTCAAATTCTTTCTGCATCACCAAGGCAAAGCTTTGACTCATAGCTTCTTCATTGCTGCCAAAGATAATGTCATCTACATACACAACAAGTATTAGCAATTTGTCATTTTCAATTTTTATTTAAAGATAGCTATCTGCTGATCCTTTTGAAAAACCTTGTTAATGAAGATATTTGTCCAACTGGTAGTACCAAGCCCTTGGAGCCTGTTTAAGACCATAGAGAGCCTTTTTCAGTATGCATACAAGATTTGGATCATTCCCAAGGATGAAACCATCTGGTTGCTCAATGTACACTTCTTCTTCTAAGTCCCCATTCAGAAAGGCAGATTTCACATCCATTTGAAAAAATTTGAAATTTTGAAAGCTTGAGAGAGCAAGGAACATTCGGATGGCCTCAAGTCTAGCAACTGGAGCAAAAGTTTCTTCAAAATCTCCCTTCTTGTTCAGCGTACCCTTTACAAACAAGTCTAGCTCTGTTTCTAATAACTTCCCCATTCTCATTCAACTTGTTCTTGAAGATCCATTTTGTCCCTATGACATTCTTATCTTTTGGTCTAGGAAACAACTCCCAAGTGTTGTTCTTTTCAATATGCTCAAGTTCTTCATCCATTGCCTTGACCTAGGTTTCATCTTTGCATGCCTCTTTTACATTTTGTGGCTCAGTGGAGGAGAGAAATGCCAAATAGATTGAGGCTTCTGCAATTGTTCTTCTAGTTTGTACACCTGCTTCCTTCTTCCCCAAAATCTGAGATTCAGGATGATTCTTCTGAACATACCTAGATGGAGTCTTCTCTTCTATCCTTATTTGTTCCTCTGGTGCCTCTTGAGGTTCTTCTTCATCATATGTCTGATTTGGAGAGTAGTCTTCATCTTCCTCGATATCTTCATGATTTACTTGCCTGGGGATGTATCCTTTTTCATCAACCACTACGTCAATGCTGTCAACAATTCTTCCAAGTCTTTTATTATAGCATTTATATGCTTTGCTATAGGGAGAATATCCAAGGAGAATGCCTTCATCCGCTCTAGGTTCAAGTTTTCCAAGATGTTCATCCGTATTCTTAATATAGCATTTGCTCCCAAAAATTTTGAAATGCTTTACCGAAGGAGTTTTACCATACCATATCTCATGTGGAGTTTGAGTGTTGTTCACTCAGACATTTGTTTTGTTGAGAATAACAACCACAACATATGCAGCTTCACCCCAGAAAGTTGCGGGAGTTCCAGACTCATCAAGCATAGCACGGGCCATTTGTTGGATTGTTCTATTCATCCTTTCCACCAATCCATTTTGCTGAGGAGTTCTAGCTATAGAGAATTCCCTTCTTATTCCATGTTCTTCACATAAATCAAAAAATTCATTTGAGGTAAACTCTCCACCTCTGTTAGACCTGAGACACTTAATATTGTAATATGATTCATTCTCAACCAAGGCCTTGAATGATTTGAATTTTTCGAATGCTTCATCCTTGTGCTTCATAAGTCCTAACCAAACCATCCTGGAAAAGTCTTCAATGAAGAATATGAGGTATTCTTCTCCTCAAGGTGAACTTGTCCTAAATGGACCACATACATCTGTATGAACTAGCTCAAGAGGCCTACTGGCTGATCCTTCTTTTTCAGGAAAGTTAGTTTTGGTTTGCTTCCCAAACTGACATGATTTGCATATGGTGTTGTCTGGAATTTTGATGTCTGGAAGACCACGAACTGCCTGGTACTTGCATGCTTTCCTTAATTGTGAAAAGCGTAGATGCCCCAGCCTCCGGTACCATAACCAGTGTTCATCATTCTTGCTCAAATAACATTGTTTTTCTCCTTCTTCAAATATGTATAGATTATTTGGAGTTCGTCTGCCTTTGAGTACTATTCTTCCTGTATCAAGATCACGAACACTACACCCATTTGATCGAAATGTTACCTCAGTTCCATTATCACACATTTGACTAACACTTAACAGATTATGCCTCAAACCATCAACATACAAAACATTTCCAGCTTTGACATCCTCTTTCAACTGAGCAATGCCTTTTCCTTTTATGGCTGTTGGAGTATCATTTCCAAAAGAAACTTTCTTTCCCTTTTCTAAAGAAGTATATGATTCAAGTTTTTCTTTATCACCTGTCATATGTTTCGAACATCCATTGTCGATGTACCATTGATTTTATTGGCATTCCTCATATAAAGCTATCCCACATCTTTCTGGTTGCGGTTCCTTCATTCTCCATGTTTTGGCACTTGGGGTATGTTCTTTTTGAGTTGTTTTCCAAAACCTGCTCCTGCATTCAGAATCTTCATGACCAAAATTATTACAAATAGAGCATTCAATTTCACTTTCAAGGGCAGAAAAGTTGTTATAGGTCATTTTTGTGATTTCCGGCATACTTCTTTGTTTTTGTGCTTCTCTAGTCATGATTGTCTTATAGGCAACACATTGAGCTGCTTTGTGACCAAAGTTATGGCAAGAGAAACATTGCCCATTGAAGAAATTTCTGCGACTATCATTCAACCGATTATAGTTTCTACTGCCATCCATTCTTGAAGAGAAATTGGAAGATTTTACCTGTGACTGATTGTAGCTTATGTTTGTCCTTAAGGTAACATGCCCCCAATTTTCTTGATAGTCTTTGTTCATTCTTGAAGAAGAATGTCCCTGATTTACCTGATGATTTCTATTAGGCCTTTGCTCACTCCTTCTTGCTGCATCAAGATAACTTTTAGAGGTGGAGGCTTGAGATGCTTCTCCATTATACCCCAGACCTGTCTTGATTAGAGGGGAACACTGCACACTGATAATCTCATCCAGGGTTTCAAATCCTTTAACAAATTTAAGATTAAGAGCCTTTGTTTTCTCAATTTCTTTTCTAAGGCCAACAATTTCACATTCTAACTTCTCAATATATTTTTCTTTCTCATCAAGTTGAGATTGTAGAGAGTCAATGATCACATTACTTTCATCTAAACATCTTTTGAGTCTAGTAATTTCATCATAAAAACCATCCACATCTATAGCATCCATGTAATCATCATCTTCAAATGCCATTAAAATCTTATAGTGGTTACCTCGTTCATGTTCATCGCTATTTGATAGTCCATCACTATCTTCATGATTGTAGTAGCTTTTCTTATTTGCATTTTGTTTCTTGTTCCATCTAACAGGTTCCTTCCCCTTGCTAATCTTATCTTTGTGAGGACATTTTGCAGCATAGTGACCTACTCTTCCACACGCAAAGCATTTGAACAGTAGCTTACCTCGAAAACGTCTAGTGCCTCGTTGAAGATTTTTGACAAAATTTGATTCTTCTTCTTCTTTTGATATGTGTTCAGACTCATAGTAGTTTCCTTTGCCAGACGCTTTGAAGGCAGCTTCTCTCCTGTCTGATGGTCCACCTTTCCTCATTTCATAAGCAGTTAGAATTCCATGCAACTGTGACATTTTAAGGTCTTGAAGCTTTTATTTTTCTTCTATAGTAGAAACTTTAGATTCAAACCTAGGGGACAAAGATCTTAGAAAATTTTCAACTACAACAACCTCCTTTACTTCTTCACCCAAATTTTTCATAAAATTTACAATGTCATCTACACGAAGAAAATAGTTAGCCACACTTTCATCATTATACATTCTGAGATTTTCATACTGAATTCTGAGAGTTTGGAGTTTTTCCCTTTTTACCTGTTCATCTCCCTCATAGCTCAGAACAATACTGTCCCATATTTCCTTAGCTGATTTATACTGCATGACTTTGACAAATTTAGATTGTGATAGACATCCCAATAGAGTATTGACCGCCTTTGCATTCGTTTCATATTTCTTCTTTTCAGCCGGATTTGTGGGAGTTGACGCTGGAAACATATACCCTGTATCTAGGATATCCCATACTTCAGTACCCATAGATAGAAGATAGGCAGTGACTCTTACCTTCCAATATATGAAGTTTGTCCTGTCAAAAACTGGTGGCCTGATTGATGCTTCCCTCTCGTAGTTTCTCATGATGAAAGATCTTCCTTCAAGTGATCAAGCTTCTTCAGAAGGACCTGCTCTGATACCAATTGTTGGAAATAATACTGAGAGGGGGGGTGAATCAGTATTATCAAGGTAATTATTCATTTTTCAAAACAACTGATATACGCTACTTCTGTTTAATTAACCTGCATATATACGCTATTATGCAGAAGGAAACCTGCGTATACAAAGTCAGCTTTTACTTTACTTAATCTTTTCTGATGGTGATTTTTAATCTATGATGCACAATCAAATAACAGTAACCAGAGACAGTAAAACAGAGCAGAGAAATAGTCACAGACAAGAACACAAGATATAAGGTGGAAACCCAATGTGGGTGAAAACCACCTGCTGCAATTCGTCTCTATCTTCTTTTATATTAGAAACTTCTTTTACAATATACTGGTGCAGTATTTTTACCAGTATGTAGGCTGCAACCTACAGAGAGCTACAACCCTCTCTCGTTTTCCAGGCTCTCTTGGAAGGGAGCTACAACCCCCTTTGCTCTTGCACTAGCCAAGATACTAGTACGTAGGTGCTGGCCTACAAAAGGCTACAACCTTCTCTTTCTTCCAGGGACCACGTTTCATCAATTTTCAGACTGGATCCATGAACATCAAACAATCATCAAGAATAAACCAATCTCCTTCCCACAAATTAGATCTGAATCAAGTAGATATTCTCCTTACAGTTGTACCCAAAACACAGTGCCAGAAACCATACACCAGAAGGCAGAACCCAGAACACAACAGCAATAGTCAGAAGCAGCTAGATCACAACTTAGATTATATACGCTATTTCAAAATCCTGAAACTGGCGTGCATACGCATCTGCGTATGGAACAACTTGCGTATATGCCCCTTTACTTCACTGAAACTGCGTGTATACGCGTCTTTGCCTTACTGAACTTGCGTACAGATCTTACGAAGGATAATTCACTCTTTCAACTATTAAATCATTAATTAACCCAGATTACCAGATAGATCAAGCAAGTGTCACATCTAGCAGATCAAAATCATACAAAGATACTATCATTGAAGCTTAAAGATTATGACCCATGAATAGAACTTATCCTTCCTTTTGCGCTAAGGTTCCTCCTTCCTTCAGATCCATATCTGCATCACCACCCAATATACCAGCTCTAGTACTTTTCAGATCTTCAATTGTCATTCAGATAGTAATTTGTCACAAGATCTCCTTCCTCTTTTATAGCCTTAGGCCATCCCCAATACCATGGTCCAAAACCATAATATTTCAATACCATGAACCCAAAACTAGGATCAACACATCTGACGAGACGCCATGGTCCAAAGCATAGGCTCAAGTTCCAAGATCTAACTACCATGGATGAAAAGAATGATCCCCAACATATACACACTTTTGTAAAGTATAACCCGCGTGTATACGCTCCTTCATCTAGATGAACTTGCGTATATGTCTTTTTCTATTTTCTGAGTGCCTGAACTGAGATCTGATACCAAAGAAGGTTTCCATCAAGGACAACACCTGCGCCATAGCTTCAAACCTGTGCCATAATGCCAATAAATCATTCATTGTCCCATCCATCTAAGAGTATAAATTTTAAGAGCTAATTCAAAAAGATATGTTTACACATATTTTTTCCTTTTTGTATTTTCCATCTTCTTTATTTCTTTTAAAAGATAAAAAAGCCATTGTCCTGGTTTGGTGGTCAAGTGTTGACAATGCCATTCACTAGTTGTGATTGAACTGGACAAGCTAGCTCGTCATGAGATCCCTTGTCTTATAATTATAAGCCATTACCTTATTTTGATGTGAATTTTTGGTAATGTCAGTTTAATTAGTTCCCTATGATCATGGTAAGAAGGCTCATAATGAGACCTCTTATCTTTTATATTGAACATATTTTAGAATGACACTCTAAAAAATCACAAACTTTGTGGATGGGGTGAATGACTTACTCCTTAAGAGTGTATGGATGACAATTTAAGAGTTGTAGATGCGAAGTTTGGAAAAATATTTTCTTTTTAATAAATAACCTCACTTGGCTCTTCAAAACTTGAAATGATTCATAGTATTTTCAAGGCTTGTAAAAGCTTTACAAATTTAAAAGAGGCTTTCAGGGTTTTACTTTTATCTAACTTTCTAGAACTGCAATCTTTTCTTTAAGGGCTTCCATCTATCAAAAGTAAGTATTTACACTATTTTCTTTAATAACTTTGAAAATAGTAAAAGGTCAATTGAAGACTATTTACAACCTTATTTCCTAAATATAAAAATTCAAACAAACAAAATTGCAAATTGAATATTTACAAGTAAGAAGGGCTTACTTCCTTAAGTAAAGAATTTTTTCAAGATAAGCCCATTGACAGGAAGAGAATCTTTCTTTCCTGACAGATATTGCAATATGAATGTTGATGAGCCTATCTTCTCAATGATTTGAAATGGTCCGAGCCACATCTTTTGAAATGTAGTGTGTTTTCCTTTATCTTCATGCTTTTTGTCCCATTTCAAAACAAGATCAATTTGTACAAGTTTTGGGCTGGTAAAATTTGTATCAAAAGAAGATTTAATAATTTGTTGATGTTTTGCATGGATAATTCTGGCTTTTTCCCTTTCTTCTTCTAATTTAAGGATTTGATCATATCTTAATTGAATGGAAGAGGAGGGATTTTCCTCAATAAATTGCACTAGGGCTAGAGATGGGAGTGCTAAGTTTGTTGGTATAACAACTTCTTTCCCATATACTAAATTGAATGGAGAAGTACCTATTGAGGCCTTCTATTTTATGTGGTCTACCTATAATGCAAATATCAAAGACTTGTGCCAATTCTTTTGATTCTGGTCAACAGTTCTCTTAATGATTTTGATCAAATTTTTGTTGGTTGATTCTGCTAAGCCATTACCCTGAGGATAGTAGTTTACAGAAGATTTCAATTTAAATCTTTTCTTAATAGAAAATTCAGGTATGGTATTTCCAAAAAAATAAGATGCATTATAAAAAATGAGAGCATTAGGTACCCCAAACCTGGTAATGATGAATTGATCTATAAATTCAATGATTGCCTCAGAGTTGGCTACCTTCAAAGGAATTACCTCTACCCGCTTCGTAAAGTAATCCATGGCTGTAAGGATATATCTATGATGCTTGGAGGAATGTGGAATAATCTCTCCTATGATATCGAGTCCCCATTGCTCAAATGGTTTTTTAATGTTGACTGGATGCAAAGGAAAGGCTGGCTTCCTTTGTCTTCCACTAGCAGTCTGACATGCTCTGGATTTCCTTACATAGTCATGAGTGTCTTTGAGTAAAGTGGGCCAATAATATCCAACGTGTATTATCTTGTGAGCAGTTGTATCACCTCCAAAATGTCCACCTGCTAGACCATCATGTAATTCCTACAACACCTTTTGTGCTTTGTTTTTTTCAAGGCATCTTAACAAAGACGAATCATAACTCCTTCTAAATAACACATCATCAATGATTTCGAAGTGTTTTGCTTTCAACCTCAAGGCACGTTTGTTTTTGTAAGAGAGATTAGGAGGAGCATATCCATTTTTTAAATAAAAGACCAAATCTGAATATTGAGATTTAGAGTTCATAATACTTATCTCATTTATTTGCTGAGCATTGTCTGAATCTTCATGTTTTGGAATGTTTGAAGCTCCTGCTAACAATCTGCAAAAACCATGACCTCTAATCATTTTTGCTGGTTTAATATCTAAATCATATTATTGTAATATTGTAATCCATTTGGCTCTCTTCTCTCCCACTTCTATTTGGATTAGTAATTTTCTCACTACAGAGAATGGGACTATTACTTTTGTATGAGCCTTTAGGAGGAATGGCCTAAAGTGTTTAATAGATTTGAACACAGCGAAAGCTTGCTTTTCTACTTCAGAATAATTAAGTTCATCACCTTGTAGATTTGAACTGAAAAAGGATATGTGTTATAGACATACTTGGGCACTTCAACCCCAAACTTATATGTCGATAAACTAAGCTCTTCAACCCCTAAAAAGTTGTTTTATACCCTAAAAGAACATGGTCATTTGATTACATCATTTCCCAAAAGTTCCACCTAAGAAACCATCCAGAAATGGCCTAAACTAAACCATACTGAGTGCTCCACTGGCAAGGTGTGATGCATACTGAGTATTACACTGGCCAGGTGTGATGCATACTATTTGGACCTTCTATAGGGTGCGATGGATGAGGATGGACAAATGTTTGAGTCAGTTTGCTAGGTGGTTGCTCATGGAATCTTCTAGAAACTTCTCCTATGACACTTGTCTCTCTGAATTCGCCCAGGGATGAGTAAGAGATCTAAGAAATCTCCAAGTGGAACCAATTGTAACAAGTGGAATGACACTAATCAAAAACCTAGAGATGACTCACACCCTTCACACATCTATAAATGGATCCCTCATCTAAGAGATCTAGAGGTTGGAATATTGTGAATTACAAGGAAGTGCTGATAGTCTGTAATTAAGGAAGGACCATTGTATTGTTGGTGTGATCTTGCTATTTCATGAGGTGAAGAGGGATTGATGCTGGGAGGATGATTTCAGATTAGACAACTGGGTTGTAATTCTCCCTTCTATTTAATAAAGTTCTTCAAGTTTTCTTCCATATGATTGTGCAATTGTGAATGTTATCTTTTGTGAATGTTATTGTTTGTTCATTATATATCTAATTTTGTAATGTTTATGTTATAATAAATCAAGATGCTTTGACGGTTTTGTTACTGTGTTTCTACAGGTACTCTCCAAGTGGGTTAAGTAAGAGGAGGAGTTACAAGCTCTATCAAGGGGGAGAGAGATCAAGCAAGGGATTAAGTGGAAGTTCCAGGTTGGTTCCATTACCTTTCTATTATCTATTATACATAGAAAAAATCTTTGAATTGCTTTAAACTGTTGTTTCTAAGGTAGCTACCAAACCTAGAGGGCTAGTCGATCGAAAAGACATTAGTTTTCCTAGAAACAAATCGGCGACTCCGTTGGGGACTGAATAGATGTCTATTTGTTGTTATTTTTTTTTTTATAAACTATAGACAGAGCCTAAAGTTAGCTAGGTAGCCTTCGAACTACTCTTGCTCTGCAATTGCATAGTAGATGAATGCTGCTTCAGTCAATCTGTGGTTTAGTTTACGAATTAAACATTTGACTTACAAGCATTCTAGATGCCTTTTTGGTAGCTCAGTAACCTCTCAGGTCATTACTTAATACGTTTCTCTTTACTGTCCATCATAGCTCAGCTTAACTCACTGAAAACAGTTGCACATTTGAGCCAAAAACCATTTCAGTTGCGCTCCTTGGCCCATCGCACTGTCTGTCACTATAACCCAGTATGAATCACACCTCCTGTGTGTGTAAAGTGCGATGCATCCCTGTTTCTGTGAAGCCTAGTGTGATGACTCACTGAGCCTTTTTCCATTCTAGAAATTGGGGGTTTTTGTCCTTGTTTTCATTTTTGTTTAATTGTTTTGTTGCTTATGAACAATGCCTCATTATCGAAGCCTACTTGACTCACATAGATCAACCTCCATTAGTTTATGATTAGTGAATGTTTTTATGTATTTGTTCATCATTTACAATCCTTTATCGAAAAGTTGCTTAAATCAATATATCGCTTTGGTACAAAAAGTGTCGTACCTGTCGTTTTGTGTAAAAAAGAGAAGTGTTGTGGATTCTTCCTTCCCTGAATAGTCGATTGAACTTTTCGTCATGTATTTGGTTTGACTTATTTTTATTCAAAGTGTCAAAAGCATTGTTTATTCGAAATTGAAAAGTGTCATTTAGTCTTCCTTTCTCTTTTGAAAAAGAAATTGTCGAAAATGTCGCTTTTAGTAAAATATTTCATATCTTTGTTACATTTAGTTTTCCTTTTCGGCATTTTTCACATTAAGGAGAACAAAAAACAAATACATGCATTTGAATTTGCATTTGGTTTGTGTGCGAAAAATTATTTAGGAAAATTTACTAGTATGTGCTCTTTGCTCTTTGTTTCAAAGAATTTTAATCTTCTTTCCCTAGTAGCTAGGATTTTCATTACTCAAAATAAACAAAAATTGTTTATCATTGTAGATTGCATTTTAAGAATTTCAAATCAACATCACGTGGTGAACCATTGAAAGGAAAACTTTAAACAAGATAAGCTCTAAAATAAATTTCAATGAACCTAACAATGCTTTGGAACTTAACACAACACATATAAAGGTCTAGGCTAGAGATGTGTTCTGGTGTCGTAAAAACTAGTAACTATCATTTTCATCGAAGTTTGGGTGATTCCTTCTCCTTGATATGAGAAGTGCTAGCACGGACTTGTGCTCTCCATACCATTGTGTATATATTGGGAGACCACAATAGGCTTATATCCTTTATCCATAGGAGGCCGAGTTTATCGCCTTATTCATCGCAATGCACTGAACACATCATTCGGGAAGATTGACTGTCATACATAAGTCCTTGGTATTTTCTCTTTAATTTATCACCAAGGTGTATATTGCAGTTTTTCGATTGGTTTGGTAATCCCTCTGTCTAGATTTTCCAGAGTAGTCATTTTCGTTCCTTTTCGATTCTTTAAAAGAAAATGTCCATCTGAGCACTTGTCACTTCAGGCTCAATAAAAATCAAAGGGGACTAGAGTCATCTTTAGCTTTTTCTTGACTCTTAAAAACTAAAAAATCAAAGTTGTGTCAAAGCATCCTTAAAATTAATTGAATTAGGAATAACATCCCTATTCCTGAGTTGATCTTAGGTTGAGATATATGGAGACAAATCCGAGATCCACCAATCAAGGAATCTAGAGGTCTAGTCAATTGAAAAGACACTAGTTTTCCCAGAAACAATATGGGTGCTTCAACTTGCTGATCATTGATTTGTGTCAACACAGCTGCATAAGAAGTCTCAGATGCTAAAATATATAAATGAAATTATTGGAAAAATTTGGAGTGTTTAATGTAGGAGCATTCATGATTTCTTGTTGGATTGAATCAAAAGCTTGCTTTTCTTTATGCCCCCATTTAAACACTGATTTTTCTTAATCATGGTCTGTAATGGTAAAACAATCTGTGAAAAATTAGGAACAGATCTTTTTAAAAAAATTATTTGACCTAAAAATGATTGCATTGATTTTTTTTATTGTGTGGAAGAGGAATATCAAAAATCTCCTTGATCCTTTCTGGATGGATATAAATGTCATCTTTGGACAGAATAAATCTCAAGAGTTTACCTTGATCAAGAGCGAAGAATGATTTCTTGGGATTTAATGAAATCCCATACCTTTTACAGTGTTCAAAGATTTGTTTCAAGTAATGCAAATGATTCAATCTTTTCTTTTAAAAGACAATTATGTCATCTAAATAGACAACTACTGAATTATTAATCAAACCTTTAAATGCTATATCCATTTCTCTTTGAAAGGTAGCCCCAGCATTAATTATTCCAAAAGGCATTTTTTAGTAAGCATATGTTCTCCACTTGGTTCTGAAAGTAGTCTTTAGTCTGTCATCTGGATGCACCAATATTTGAATATATCCAAAAAAACCATCCAGAAAAGACATTAATTCAGAACCAACTACTGAATGAAGAGTTTGTTCCATTTTTGGCAGTGGGAAGTTATCCTTTTGGCTAACCTTATTAAGATTTCTGAAATCAATGCAAATTCTAATGTCACCATTCTTCTTTCTAATAGGTACTAAGTTAGAAACCCATTTTGAATGTCTAACGAGGAAAATTATCTTAGATTTCAAAATCTTGTTTAACTCTGCTTTGACCTGACTTTCAAGGTTCGAAGGGATATTTCTCAATTTCTGCTGCATAGGTTTCTCCTCAAAGATCATTGGAATTGTATGTTGTATGATAGAAGTATCACACGTTTTTAAATCGCCATAATTCCAAGTGAAAACATTTTTATACTTATTCAATAACCTAATAAAGGAAAATATTTCTTCGGGAGTGAGTCCTAATCCCAGATTAATATTTTGTGGTTTGGCATCAATGCCAAGATTTATTAATTCAAATCTCAAAGTAGAACTTTGGAGTTTTGAATTAGTAACTTGTTTAAACCTATCCTTGATGTCATAAAGATCTTGGAGTTTGACTACTGATTTCGGTATGGAATTCTCCTCTGGCCTTTGTTTTATTTGACGATCATGATCATCCTCATCAATAATTTGGTCATCATAGGATTTATCAGAAGCTAATAAATTCAAAACGTCTTCGTCATGATTAAATACCCACCAATTGGTAATATTGTTTGGAACAGATGGTCTAAAAATCAATTCGACTGAAAATCTATCAAGGTTGTAATTCTCTGATGGAATGAACTTAGAAGCAACATTGGCTAATAAATCACTTGCCACATTCTGAGATCTAGGAATGGGAGAGATATTAAATGCTAGAAAATGAGATATAAGGTCTTGAACCAAGGACTGGTAATGCGCAATGAATAGTATTCCTTACTTGTTTGATGACAATCACAGAATCACCAAATACTTTTAGATATTGCACTTTTAGTCCTATTGCTTTGTAAAGCCCTTGAACCAATGCCTCATATTCAACAGTGTTGTTGGGACACTCAAATTCCAGTCTACATGATAACATAGATTTTTCCCTCTCGGGACTAACTAAAATACATCCTGCTCCTACACCATCATTGGAGTTTGACCCATCAAAATATAAAGACCAAAATATAGGCTTATCTATAGTTTTATCTATAATTTCCTTAGCTATAATCACACAACTTGATGTATCTGTATGAGAAAAGTTTCTATTTGTGATGTGAAACTATTAGAAAAGAAAGGTGATGATTGAGCATTAAAATTACCAAATAATAATTCAGCTGAGTAATTTCTAAGAATGTTATTATTGAAAGTTATGGGTTGATTTTCCTGTTCAAACTCCGCTAAAGTATGGGTCATGTGCTTCTCTTGATTGATCTTAATTTGATTTAGTTTCCTTTTATAGGGAAGCCACATATGATACCACTCAGTGGAAATGTATCCATGGAGTTTTTCAGACCAATCCCTGCTTAAAATTAACCCATAAAATTCAGGGATGTCAGTAATCAATATATTAATTCTCTTAACAACTCTAGGATCAGCTGATAACCTAATGGTGACTAAATTAATCTCTCATAATACTTGAACCTTAGTTCGACCCAACTAAACAATATGTACTGCATATTTTTGGGGCTCAATGTTCAATTTTGAGCAAACCAAAGCTGACATTATGTTTGATGAAGCCCCTGAATCTATTAAGCAATTATGATGATTTCTATTGTATATTTCATAGGTCAAGAGAAAAGGAGGAGTATGAGAATTAGATCTATCTCCGATTAAGACAACATCAATAGAATCTACTCTATCTGATGGTGGTTTACCTATCCCTTTCACTGTGATGGACAATATAACATTTGGAATAGGAGAAGAAGGTACTGCATTTAACTCTTTGAGTAGTAATTTTTGTTGACGTTTGAGCTTGCTAAGCTCAAATAGAGAGATATTCACTCTAGTCTTCTTCATGTATTCTATGATGTTTTAATCCATAGAGTCAGAGACTACCAATGTCTTGAATGACGAGGGTGGATTGGAAGATGATGGTTGATTTTGAGTATGCAAGACTATGGATTTCTTCATTGGAGTTTTATCTTTGGTAGTAAGGCTTATATTTTTCTTCTTTTGAGTTGGTTGAACAAGCTTTGCAGCGACTTTGCTTTTGGTACTTACTGAGAGAGCTTCATGTTCACTTTCAATATCAGAATTGGGTAAAATGTCTCACATGTCGTGGCATTCAACAACCTCATCTTCTTATGTTTCGTCAGATGACAAGACTGTGTCTTCATCCTCATCATTATCAAGATCTGATTCTGCATTAGATATGACATTAGGTGGTTTTGATTTAGCTCTTTTGAAGTTCCTAAATGGATTTTTAGTGGAGATTTTGGCTACCTGTTTCTTGTTTTCTACCATTTCATTTGACATAGTATTTAAAACCTTTTGTAAACCCTCCATATCATATGAATCTTTAGCCACTTTATTCTTTGAATCATCTTTAAAAGTAACCTTTTTGGACTTTCGCTCTTCAAGGGCAATTTTCTTCTCTAAAGAAATGATACATTTTTCAACGGCAATTGCTTCTTTCATATTCTCTGTTAAAGTAGGCTTTGCAACTCTATCAACAAAGATTGCTATATTCAAAGGTAAGGTAGAAATGTACCATTCACTTCAAACCTCTTCACTGGGCTTAGATGTGGCAGGAATCTTATTTAAAATCTTATTAAATGATGAGTTGAAATCTTTAATAGGTTCTCTTGATTCAGTTTTAAGATTTGAGAGATCATTGATTAATGTCGTTGTCGACCTATCATCACTAAATTTAGTCAAAAACTTCTCTTGGAAAGAATTCCAACTAGTAATGGATCCTGCTGGTAATGAAAAATACCATGATCCAGCTGATCCTTGTAAGGTATATGGGAAAAGCCTCACAACATCTTCTTTAGTCACTCCATTTAAGTTTATTGAAAACATAAATTTGTTTATGTGTTCTTCTGTTAGTATGTCGATTTCTGGATTAAACTTTGGCAACCACTTCTTGAGATGGGCTGGAAATTGACTCAGGGGTGCAGGAATTATAATTGCCCCTGGATTTGTCCATAGCCTCAATTGTAGTTCATTGTGTGCCATTGTTGTGCTAATAACAGAAGAAAGTGAGGATGTAGTTACAAGTGGTTGGGAAGAGGATTTTAGAGTACTTGTGCCTTGTTGGACAATGACATGAAGTTTGGGAGTGGATGGTTGACTTTGCAATGGATTGGATGAAATGGATGATGATGATGAAAGAGTCTCACTGTCTGACTCTTCAGACGTCTTCCTAGCTCTTTTCCTTTTAGGCAAAGGAAATTTTGTTGGTTCAATACTAAGCTTTTCACTATGCAATCTTGTAAGAGGATGAGAAGGAATGTATTGCGAAGTCATACTACCTTGAGACAACTCACACTTCTCTTGCAATATTGAAAACCCTTGAAATTTATGAATTAAAGACTGAATTTTAGGGGGTTCAAGAGTGGATTTGTCTGATATGTTCAAGTTTTCAGCAGTGGTTGTTGTCTTTTCAACTTCTCGCTTGAAAATTGGAGATTTAGAATGCAAGTGAAAAGTCGGGGGAGATGTTGAGGGAGATTTACTCTCAAAATGGGCTATGGATTTGAATTCGTTCATCATTCATAGTTCATGCCCTCCTTCTAGTGCCAAAAATGTTGATGCCTTTAAAATCGCTGCATCAACATCAGGGAAAACCACCCAGTCCGAACCTTAGAGCAGCTCCTTTTCCATTTGGTGTGGTGACTCTGACTAGATATAATGGGACCAGTTTCCCAGAGATATATGAGTTGATGGGTGATTGGTTTGTAATGTATAACAAAAGTGATAAGTGTTTTGTTCTAAAGTACAAAAATATACAAAGATAACTAATCTACCCTGGGTATTCTTTTAACAACATGACTTTTTATTGTTTCTATTCAATAAATCACCATAAAGCTGACTTATTCATAAAATAGAAATATGCATTCATATGATGGTTACTTTGTTTAAGTAATTAAACAAAGTAATAATAAAAACATTATCGCATTGATCATAATATATCACTAACATATATATTCAAAAGATAACAATTCTGAAACATTCAGAAATGACAAGTTAAAGAATTGATTTAAAATATATATGTGTGTGTGTGTGTGTGTGTGTGTGTGTGTGTATCAATAATAGCAATGTTGATAAATGTCCATTCACATAGAGAAATAAGACAAAAGTAGAGATAATAGTATCGTATGCATTTGGATTCTCCCAATGTAAACAACATTCAAATTCTGCTTTCCAATTTGGGAATGCCTTCAAAAGATGCAATAGTGCAAATCTCATAAGAGCCTCTTTGTCAAAATGCAAAACTCTAGTCCAGTCTTTGATAAAAAAAATATATTAGGAGTATATTAGTGCAACTCCCAAGTTAAGTTTTAATACAAATTGTAGACCTCTTCTAAATACATGAAAGGGTCTTTAAATACTAATACTGACAACAAACTATGAATGGAAATCACTATACACTGGTCTAACTAAAGACATAAATATGAGATTGATCATGAAAATAGCAGTGCTATGGTGGTTGAATGGATTCACTGTATTGACTTCTTTTCTTGTGATTGCAGTTGACAGATCACGAGCATAGGCTAGATTTCTGGTGGTTGACTCATCCTGGAGTGTAGCTAAGTTGTATAGGTGGCATCAGAGAGTTTGAATATCATGCAATTTATTGCATTCGAGAAACACCTCATGGCCATCTTCTGACTATGTGGCTTGACAAGGAAAAGCCAGAATGTTTGCCATGTCAAGCTTTGTATTCCTCCAATCAATTTTTCCATGTGTGTCAGCTCTTGTTTCCAATCTTATTCCAACAACTTTTCCTGCAGTAGTTTACCTGGAGAGTAATCTATGATTAGATTAGACATATGCAAACTATTGTTTATTAATTCAATCAGATTAATTGTTTTTGCTCTGCATCTGGATGTGGCTCTATCAACTTTCATTAATTGGGACTCCCATTCAGAAAACAAGATTTCCTTATGTGATTCTTGTATTCTTGGTAGATTGTTAGCTATTCCTTCTTTTGAATCTTGCCATGATAGGAAATTGGTTAAATTTTCATCTTCCTTATCTAATTCAAGCCTAGCATCTACTGATTTTTCAATTATGGATGCAGAGATATCACATAAGAGGGCAGCCAATGATATATTATGACATAGAATATCCAATTGCTAGTACAAAGCCTTGGTCATTTCTAGGGCTTCTATTTTGAATTCGTTTACCTGTGGATACCCTTTGAACTGTCCTATCTGCTCTTTCATTTGCGCAATTTGTTCATCTTTTGATTTCTTCTTCTGCTCATTCAGCATCTGCAGTTTTCTCAACTCTTGAGACAACTCTTGTTGTTTATGGAGAGTATGTTCATCAGTCCTCTGCTTTTCCAGTTTTAAATTCTCTTTTAATTGTTCATTCTTCTGCGTCTATTCTATCAATTACTATTCAAGATGATATATCTTTTGTTGTTGTTCTGCCGATTGTGCCTCCAGTTGGATGATTACCTGCTCTTTTTCCTTGATCAAGTGGCTGACCTCTAAGGCCTTTTCCATTGTCGTTGTTGTGTAAGCTCCTGCGAACTGAAATAGCTTTGTTAAATCCTCAGAGGGATCAACTTCTGCTTTCCATACCATGTTCATCGTCTCTTTCTGAGGAGTTGAAAGAGGACTTTGATCAATTTTCTTCTTCTTCCTCTATCTTTTAACTACAACCCTATGCTTTGGACTATAGAAGACATCGAGAGGTGGTATTTCTTCAATGTGTAGTATTATCTCATAAGTAGGATTCTCAGGAATAATATCTATGTTCTATTAAATTTTGGGTATGCTGCTTGTTCCTTCAATTGGAACTGTGTTGACTTCTGACTTGTGCATTGTAGACATTTCTGGTGTATTGAACTCTTGGGGTTTATTTGGGTTATTGATGATTGATTCAAACTGCTCCCATTCCTTGATTAACTTGGGATCAATAGTAATCTACGTATCAAGGGATTCACTAGTTCCTTCCAACTTCTATTCCCTTTCAGGGGTTTTCTCCTTTTCGGGAGTCTTTTCAATGATTTTCTCTTCACAGTGGCCTTCTAGTTGTACCATAGAAGTAGTGTTTAACAATTCTAGAGGTAGCGTTTCCAATCTCTGTGCTCTGAACTTGTAAAACTCCTCTAGTCCCTCTGCTCCCAATTTAACTCTCACCAGATGTTTAACTTGAGAAAATAACTCGGTGGAAGCAAACAAATTGTCATAACTATCCTTCTCATGTTCAAACTTAGCGATTTTGGCCTGAGAAGTAACATTGTAGGCAATAGATTTTGGATCATATTGCCTTTTCGGGATGACTGCTAACTTTAATATTTTTATTTTCTCGGCTTCCTTCTCTACATGTTTGAAGTCATGGAGGGTGAAAGCACTCCATCAGTGGGGAAATTAAGGCCACATATGCTTCTTATGCTCCTTTAGGCCTTGACATCCCTTCTACTATTATTTGATATGCCAATTCTTTAGCAAGTAGCTTATCTGGGACGTATAAGGGAAGACATGACGGTCAATAATGCTGTTGTAAAATCTGAGGTAAGTGAACTTTTCCTCACCAAACTAGCTACAAATTGTAGTTAGGTCCACAGAGGCTTCCTCGGATAACCTAGGAGCGGGTTTATTGAATATGGCATAATACATAGGGACGATGAAACCATGATAGATTCTATAAAAATGATTTTTGTAATGGGCTTTCCACAACTCCTTATGATAGACATGAATGGGGTTGGGGTCCTGCGGAGTCCATCTCCATCCTAGAATGGGATATTCAGAATTGAAATAGATAGTGTCCATAATATAAGCACTCATAAAAAACGAGGGTATTACCCTAGTAGTCACAAACCTGTTTCTCCTATAATCAAGTATTTGGTTGGCCATTTTGTCAGACAAAATGGTTGCCTAATCCATGATATAGGCATTAATTACAACTTCCATTAGTGGTACCATATCTATAGAAAATTTAGCAGAATCATGGACTCCGAAGAATCTGCACATCATTGCACCAACATAACAATAAGGAGATGACAACGAATCCATGGAGTACATACCTGACGTTTCATGCTTGTGTTTCATCGGAAAATTCCTCCATTGTCTGATAGGATCAGATTTGATGGCATTTTGCTTTGCGAAAGCATCCAAGAATGCTTTTTTATACCACTTTTCTGACTTAGGAAAACAGTACATTTGTTTAATATCTTCTACTCTGAATGACCTGAACATTCTTCCATCAATCATGAAGAGACTTCTATATGTGATATTAATGCTCTCAATAACCCACCTGACTAGGTCATTATAGGATAGAACCTTGGTGCGGGCTACTATCCTATGAAGATATGAGCAGGCCAACTCTTTAAGAGTATTCTCTAACTTACTTGTGGAATCTGTTATTGCCTCTTCTTCGAGTTCTTTGGGATCCTCTACTTCCAACAAACTGTAGATACTCTCCCATGAAGCTTTACCTAGACCAAGGCAAGTAGTATTAGATATCAAAACCTTCTTCGTTGGTTCTTCTTTAGCTATGACAAGAGACTTTGGTTTCTTTACCTTCTTCATCATTTTCTCTGGATTCATCAACTTAGAGTTGCTCTGCAAAGGAAACAAAATAATGTACAGAGAATAACTCGTTTAAAGCCAATGCAGAATGAAAAAGATTAGTGGTAATTCAAGCGTGATAAACCATACGAAATCAAATATTTCCACGGACAAAATCCTCGAAAGATTGAGCCTTAACTGTTGTATTAATGACCTTTTTAATTTCCAATCATGATAATTAAATGTAATAATGATATGTCACATTGCATGTATGAGTAATAATTCTTTAACATGGATGTCTTGGTTTTCCTGATCAGTGATAGAAAAAAATTGCATATCGCTGTTAGAAAATTATATATTACAGAGCAACGGAAAACATAGAATATTGCAGAAATATAAACACATAAAACCAGAGAGACACAAAAATATGTGGTTCACCCAGTTTGGGCTACGTCCACCCCGAACAGCTAGTCTTTCCTTTTTATTATCTAGCAAAATGAAGAGACACAACCTACAACAGATCCGCTGTAATATCCTCTGTTTTCTCTCACAGTCTCACTTCTTTGTTTCTCGCTCGGAGAATACACACCTATTACATAGCCTCAAATACAATTCCCTCATACAAAGAGAGAGGGGTTGCCTTCTAGGGAAAAAAACCCTAAACTAAACATAAGTTCTACCGTTGGATCATTTGCCTAATGAACGACCCATATTGACTAGAAATTACTATACTTTTACAAGGAAATTTTACATATGTTTTTAGCTTTGGGGGCGTTGCCCCCGAAACCCCCGCTAAGGGACTGCTAGCCCCGGACCCCCTAGCCGGGGGGGATCAACCCCTCCGAACCCCCGCGGCAGGGACAAGCCCCCCACGTACCCCCCCATGTAGAGGGGTGTACAAACT
The DNA here is from genome assembly GCA_000404065.3 of Pinus taeda. Lineage (NCBI taxonomy): Eukaryota > Viridiplantae > Streptophyta > Pinopsida > Pinales > Pinaceae > Pinus > Pinus taeda. The sequence continues at coordinate 800 of APFE030931269.1, read as the reverse complement.
TCTTGGGGTATACATCCAGCTGAAGAAAGGACCTCTTAACAATCATGCTCCACACCCAACAATCTCCCACTTGGAGAATTATTGTAGCAACTCCATCGCTGCTTCATTTGCTGGACAATGACTTCTCTTTGGACTTGGCTATTTCTCATATTCATCATCATCCTTGAAGGCTAATTGAAACTGAGCATATTCTCAGTTTCTCCCTGGTTACAACTTTTGTTAGCATATCTGCAGGATTCTGGCTAGTGTGTATCTTTTCCAGCTTCAACTCTCCATCTTCCAACACTGATCATATGAAATGGTACTTGATCTATATGTGCTTAGTCCTGGAATGAAATGTTGAGTCCTTTGCAAGATGAATGGCACTTTGGCTATCACTGTATAATGTGCTCATATCATGCTCCTTACCCAATTCACTCGTAAACCTTTGTAACCAAATCATTTCTTTACTAGCCTCTGTAGCAGCAACATACTCTGCTTCTATTGTTGAAAGTGCAACAACACTTTGGATTTTTGAAACCCTACTGACAGTTGTTCCACCTACAATAAATACATATCCTATAGTGCTCCTCCTATTATCTCTATCACCTGCCATATCTGCATCAACATATCCCTGTAGAGAAATGTTTGAACCACCAAATCATAATGGTTGATTTGTGGTACCTTTCAAATATCTGAGAATCCATTTCACTTCCATCCAATGTTCCTTTCCTAGATTGTTCATGTACCTGCTTACAACTCCCACTGCATGTGCAATATCAGGCCTTGTGCAGACCATTGCATACATTAAGCTTCCAACT
>APFE030931266.1:0-14218 GCA_000404065.3 Pinus taeda | reverse complement strand
TAAAAATATTGCTAGATGGATTTTAATTAAGCGTTAATTTTATTGTTTGTTCCTTAAGTCAATGGGTGCGGAGATGAAACTTTATGGTATGAAAACTCGACTCCAAAACACTAAAAAATGCACCTAAGATGATAACAATTCCTTTTCCTTTTCAATGAATTTCTAGCTAAGGAAGAGTTGAAAATGAAATGCTTTGAAAATCAAATCTTTCTCTTAACATGCAACTGAGAGGAAACCTTTTTGTCTTTTTCAAAGAACTTTAAAAACAAGACTACTAATCACGCTCACGGAAAATCCCTTTGCTTTTCAACAATCAACAACTACAAGAATAAACAATTCTTTTAAGAGAGCTTTTAAGATTTCTAGAAAAACTCTAAAAACTATTGAAAACAATTTTTTCAACAAGCTTCTATGATTTCTATGAAAAACTCAATACTATGATCTAATCTTGAGATCTAAACAAAAAATGGATTGAAAAGAAACCTGAAATGTTTTTGAGGATGCTCAACTTAGTCTTTCAGGTAACTAAGGATCAATTTGTTCAGCTCAACAAACTAATAAAAAACATCCAATTATGTTTTAATAAAAAATGACATTAGAAACTTTTAATCAAGTTTAATAAAAGTTTTGTAAAAGAGACAAATGGGATCTAGATCTCTTCATGGATATATTTCATGAGCTAGTTAGACTCATCAAGAAGACCAGAGAGACTAGGGTGATCTAAGGCTCTAAGGCTTCGGATCTCCGAGCTATGACGAAGACCAGGAAAAAATCAATCCAACGGGCAAAACTTCTTAGAAAATCACTTCAAGTGAGAATGCCAATGAAAACTAACTCACAAGGAACTTTTGTCAAGACAAGTGCAGGTTTGGGCATATACTAACAGCTATGGACAAAAACTTAACCTAACTGGGTAAATGGATCTTAATTTTTTCAAACTTTTGACAGGGTCCGCAGGCCCCCAGTACAACCATGTGTAGTGGTGCTCTGTGTTACACTATAACAGTGCAGAGAGGTCTACACTGTACTAACTCAGAGGGTGCAGTTCTCTTCCAAAATTTCAAAAAATAAAAATCCAACCAAGATCTAACCAGTACCCAAACTCACACACATCAACGAAAAACTAGAAACCAAAACTTAAGTTTCTCAAGTCAAAGCAAAGACAAATCAAAAAACCAAACCATACCATTTCCCCAGTGGAGTCGCCAATTTGTTGGCCGGATAAATCGTTCTTGCAGACAAGACCGATCTCCCTAGTATCGAATGATATCTAGCAACAAAGAGCACAAGCAAATCTACTTTTCTCTAAACATGTTTCGATTCATAAATGAATACTAAGAGGTGTAACAAACCCTACCTCGGTCCAACGCTTGTTTGTAGCAGTTTTATCGCAACAGCTTCAAGTAGTTCCCTTTTAATAATCGGCATACACAAACAAACAAATATCAAAGCATACATGCGTATAGTAAAAAATTTTCATTATGAAGATCAAGGAGCTCATAAAATAAACCATTAGAGACACTTCATTGAGAAAAACAAACTTGATTGTTTTAACTTTATGAATAAAATAACCTTACAACCTTTGCCTTGATGTTGCACAAGTTCTTTCCAGGGTCCAACAGGAGTCTCCTCTACTTTGGCAAGCCTCACTCACTTCCCAAATGACATGAAAGGTATGTGATATCTCCTCTCACAAGCTCAAAAAGGAAGTCTAGTTTCCAGCAGCATTTACCCTCAAGAATCTTCAGCTTTCAACCTCCCCTACAACCAGCCCAATACATGAATTTATAGTGCAAATGGAGGGAGTTGCAGGTCCACCATTGAAGGGATAAGTTCCTCCTTCAATGGGATAAGCACCTCATATCATGGAGTTAGTTCCCTTGGTTATGGAATGGATGAACCAAGGTGGAGCAGACTTGCCAGTGCAATATTCCTTCTAGAAGTGTCTAGAAGTGACCCAAGATGAGTTTTTAAGAATGAACTCACGCCTTTTTAACTTTTATAGGGGTTCACACCCATTCCTCAATAGACAGAGTGGTCAAGTTCGCAGGAAACATGACCATTGGGTGTGGCACCACAAGCAATACTAGGAGAAAGTGTGAAACTAGGATTTGAGATATTTTTAAGGTCTTTCTCCCATTTTCAAGGTTTGACATGAAGAGCTAAGGCTTAAGACTTGCAAAGGAGGTATGTATGAGTGTTTATGGACTCACATAAACTGTAGAAAGTCATTGCGACAATTTTTTGTGTAACAGCTTGATGGGCTAATTCTTCTACTTTGATGGGGTTAAGAATGCCTTGGCCATTAATGCCCAAGCCTTTTCCTTCATACCCCATTTTATTCAATAGTTTGGAGCCAATTCCTATGGTATGATTTTCGAAAACAACAAAATCATCATCAAGAAACATACATGAATTTAGAGAATTACATTTTACCTCACAGGGTTCATGCTGCAGCTTTTTGAAGGCCTCGTCCTTTGCTTGTAGTTGTCGTAGCAAACTATGTTTCTCCTCTTTCTCTTCATGCAGACACATCTTTAATTCAACGTTCTCTATTTGAATATTATGTTTGTTGTGCTTCAGTACTTCCAGGGCCTCTTCCGTGGCTTGAAACTGAAGCTGCAATTGCTCCTTTTCCTCTGTCTCTTTTTGTAGAGTTTCATACATGATTTCCACCCTTTTGGAAATGTTGAGCATGGTTTTGTACATCGTTGTTTCATCCTTTGTCATTTCACATTCCATTGTTCACACTTGCAATTCACATCCGCACAAAGACCGCTCCGATACCAATTGATCCAGGTCCGGGTGTGATGAAGGACCATTCCAAGACCTTTTACTTTCGTGATGTGTTAAATTGCATTTTTAAAATAACATAAAAGAATACATCTACATGTTGTAAAGAATAGGAATGAAAACATAAGACGTTGATAACGAAGTTTATCTAGGAGGGACTACATCTCAAGGCCTCGATGTCAGGATGGTGCAGGTCATTGCATTAAGTGTTGTTAGTAATGATGATGTACATGAGAGATGATGTCGCTATCATACAAGGAAAATGCCCTCACGCAGGAGTGACTCCAAGAGATGTTCCACTACAGGAACTCTCAGTCAAAATACTCCTATCAGTATGACACAAACTCATGCATGATGATCATCCTGCCAAAGTGGCATAAAAGGGATCTCAATGCAAACATGCATGGCGACACAAGAGTATCCCATCAACATACAACAAAGGGATCTCAAAACATAACATGACAAATCATGACAACAAGTACATCACATAGATGATTTCTCGTCACATCAACAAGGAATCATGAAAACAAGTAATAAACAAGATCCCTCATCAACATCAAACAGGGATCTGTGTAGCATAATGCATAGCAAAATAAGTACATGAACAGACTTCATATACCTCACAACCAAGGGCCATCTAATGAAGCGGATGTCAAACTGCTGAAGCTATTCGTGCCATCGATCTCACGACATCAATCACATGAAAATGGCTTCTCGCACATAAATGCTGACACCTGCACTCCACTTAGAAAAGTGGCTGAAGAATAGAATGAGCAAATAAAAAATCTAAATGCACCATCAGATTTGTGGTGTTGAATAGTGAAAAATCGATTGTCGAATTTTTTAATTCTGAGAAATTGAGAATCTAGGGCTCAAGGAATCTTTTAGATTCCTCAAAGATTGTATTCCATGGGTGGACTGGAAATCTACAAATCAAAAGGTGAATCTACCCTTGCCATTGTGATCCCTATAGAAAACCATGAAAAATGACTATAAACTTGACTATATTCGACATGGAGAAAAATTACCTCGAGAAAATTTCAAGTATCATGGTTCTGCTCCCTGTTTCTGCAGCAGTCATGGTTCCACTTGCATACTAACAAATGGCCGGAAAATGTAGAAATATGATGGAGAAATGGAAAATGCCATTGCGTTCGTGGCATCGAGAAGTGCTAAAACCATATAAAAATTGTCAAAATCTGACAAAGTGAAAATTGGGCCCTCTTACAAAATGCTGCCTCGAACTGCGTGCACAACCTCCTCTTGTCTAGAAATCCGTGACCGCTCCTGGTTCCTCCATCCTTGGGGACATTGGGAAAATGGATGGGTTTATATAAAATACCTTTGGAGAATTAACCAATGTAGGAAGTTTAGGTGGATTGGTTTAAGTCAAAAATAGTGGAGGAGGGGTTGGGTGGTCAATCCCTGCCCCTCTCATTTTACCACATTATTGTTTTGTTTTTAACTGATTGAATTTCAAATGGGGTCGGGTCCACATTGGGGGGCCTGCCCCATGCTCCCCGCACTAATTGAGCACTAATCGTTGGTTTGTTATGTTGGTGGTTGTGCTGCGTGGTACTGCATTAATGTTTATGGTTGGTGGTACTATTTATGGGGCCGCCCACTCAAGAGACAGCCCATGTGGGCCAGGTGGGTTCGACCCTCGCCAGTCCTGAACTAAATATGAATATGGCTATATGTGGTAAGGGGTGTGGGTGGTGGGGGTGGTGGCCCACCACCACCCCTTTTTATATATTTTTTTAATTTAATAAATCACTATGCAGTTGGCAAAAATTACGAATTTAAGGTGAAGGAGTCATTTTAACTGGGCCACAAAGTTTTCTAGAATCTGGCTGGAGTTGTCTGGATTTCTTCAATTGGAAAAGTTCAAATTATGGCCTCCTTAAGCCTATCCAATCAACAAAAGTCAACCCAACTTTGATTGCTTCTAACTTTCACATACGGACTCGGTTTGACAAACCATTTGCACTACGGTGATTAAGACGGCGAGATATGCACTTTGGTCTTAGTTCGAGCATAATACAAACACTTTAATTTTTGAGCTTCCCTGAGTCCTCTTTATCTTGTGTGTGTCTCTAGAGCCACCTAGATCACAGCTTGATCATGTCATAATTGTGGGATTGAATTATATTTTGTTTGTTGTATTTTGAAGAGAAGTTTGTTTTCTTATCTGTTGGATAGGAGTGGGAAAAGTGTACACATCTTCCATAATTCTTTGTTTAGTTTTTTTTCAAATACAACTCATGACCAAGAGATTTTGTGACCTCTGGTTTCATGAAACCATTGAATTTGTTTGACTGACATGTAAATGAAAACATGGTATTCACATGAGAAGGGGTCTTCATGCTTTAGTGTGATTTTTCCTATTGTTATTCTCATGGCATGCAAGCCATATGAAATTTTTGTGGGTAGCTTTCAAATACTAGTGAGAACAATGTATTCATAACTATACAAAAAGCTACAGAAGTAAGAGGAAGAACTAGTACCAAGTTGAAGCAGCTACATCTAGTATTAAATATTATTTTAGGTGGATAGGGAAAATTCATTAAGATGAATTTGGGCCTTGTTACCACTATCTTAGTAGGGGTATTTATAAAAAATTTAATAGCAACAATGAAGGATGTTGCCACCTTTGGATTCATACATCATTGGTAAATTTTCTGCCTAAGCACAACTATTGTTTTATTATTACCAATAGCCATTAAATATCTTGAAAAACAAAACATTTGAAACAAATTTAGAAGATCATCGTTCATTCGTTGAGCAATCTTCCCAATTTAGTTCCACTGGTTTTCAAGCCTATATATTTTGCATTGAAACAAACCCTCATAAATAATCTTTACCAATTCATATTTGGTTGTGATATATATTCTGAGCAGTTTCCTTTTGAGAAATGGATTTGATATGAAGCTTGTTTGAGAATGACTCATGCAAGCATCACCACTGGACCTAAAGGATGCGAATTGGTTCTAATAATAAGCGTGAATATGGAGGGATGAGATGGGACGCAAATATGTCAGCATAAGTTACTTTGAATGTAAATCAAGTCCATAAATAGTCAATATTTTGGAAATTACAATGATCATTCAAGTAACATATTGTCGAACCTTTTCCATCATTGGAGATTGCATAAATTTTCTACTTTAACATATTTTGTTTGTGGTTTTAGATGGTCATAAAACATTGAGGACTGTGTTCCCATTAAGGGGGAGGGGTTGTAATGACCCCAGTCATCCTGCAAGGAATATTGATGGTATCGGTAAGGAGACATCCATGTATATAATTTAAAGATTTCCTTGGTCACTTGCACCTGTATGGTTATTGTAAATACTTCCTTTGTTACCTATGTATGCATATTGAAAATAATAAATAAACTCTTTTTCAATCTTGTGCATGTTAAGTAAGTATCATCCTTCACTATGATTTGTCTTGAATAAGTTCATGATTATAGCTTGAAATATTTATAGATATTTCGTTAAAAATACATGATTAATAAACGATGTGTTTTAAAGATTGTTTTACTTAGTAGATCGGTTTATTAAATTTGGTATAACTGTAGACACCCACCTTTTAAATATAACATGTATAATAAAATATCTCTAATGTCGGTAGAAGTGGATGTTAGAAAAGGCATTGTTGGTATTCTCCTGATCATTTGAAATTGGATCACATTAACCTCCTATTTTAAAAAAGGTGTTATCATTGAACCATCTTTTTCTGTGAAGGAAGAACTACGTAAAAACATTTGGAAAGGGGATTTTGAGGAGGGGGAGTGAAAGAGGTTGTGATGGAGGGACATACACAAATATTTATAGGATAATGGAATATGGTGGAGAGGATATTCCTGTACACTCTGGAGATTCTAGAATAGGCCTTGGGAAGATGGAAGATGGCAGGCAAGGAGGGAAGGAGGAGCCAAATGGCAGGGAACTAGTTGGTCTACAAATCCGATCAACAGTAATAGGCCAGGAGGGATAGGGGGAAATATTCAATTATTTCATAGGTGTTGGGCCTTAACTATCCAGGAGTATTAGAAAATAGAGGAAGAGGAAGAAGTAGAGAGGTAGTAGAATAATGGAGAAGAAAAAAGAAGAAAATAATAGCAAGTGAAAATAGGAGATAAGGGTGGAGAGAAATAAGCATATGAAGAATGTCAACAAGGGAATTGTTGCATAGGAAGGAGAGACATGCTAGATATGGTGTCATGGGATAGATAATGCATGGGTAACAGGGAAATATGCAACCCTAAAGGTTATTTTCCTTGAAACTATGAAGAATTTCCTTGATGCGGTATTGGGAGTTTTGCTATCTCAACACATAATACATATCTAGATGCTAGTGTATGATGTGTTGGTCAGTTACTATCTATGCATTTAATTAGTATCTCGAGGATAGGTGTGATTTTTGGCTATGTTGTTGGTTATTTTATTTCACTTAAAGTGCATTTGGTTACTAAGGTGTGATAATGTTTCCTATTGGAACTAGGTTAACAAAGTCATATACCATGAATACCATGATCAAAAACATTTCTATAATCTTATACCTCATCAGTAGTCATTACCTGATACAGTGATTAAAGGATATTCATAACCTCGGTATGCTGATAGGGAAGAATACACTTCATTAATGCAAGTATTTGAATGTATTTTCCCTTTAGAGATAATGCTATTGTTTGACTCTAGAATGAGGAATTTGTAACCATAATAGTTTGCATTAGCAGTTGTAATATGCATCCCTCATACCATTACACCACAAACATGAATATGTATTTTATGCAATGGAACTATTTTATACCTTTGCCTACCTTAGACTGATTAGCTTGTTGAATGATCAGACTTAACACACTCTAGATTCCTAGCATTGGGTAGAGTTGTTGAGCAAACACAGGGTGGAGATCGATCTATAGGATCCCTGGTCAACACATATATGTAGGGTGGAGGTGGGACAAGAATTTTGGAATCCTTGGTCAACACGTATATGTAGGGTAGAGGTGGGATAAGACCTCTTGAATCCTCGAGCAACACATATATGCAGGTTGGAGGTGGGACAAGACCTATGGAATCCATGGGAAGCACCTATATGCAAGGTGGAAGTGGGACCAAACCTATGGGATCCCTAGGAAACACCTATATGTAGGGTGGAGGTGGGAAAACACCTCTGAAATGTTAAAAATAGCAACAAGAAATTCCAATTTAATTTTTCCTTGAATTAAATTGTGAACTAAAATGGTAAATCTATTCTCGTAGCAACTTGTAATAATTAATTAAGTTAAATTGACTTAATTGACATAGGAAATTCAATTTGGAAGTCTATCTAGAGTCATGTAGAGTGATCCCTAAATTTTAGGGGAATAGGTTGAGTTCTTTTGAGTTGTAATTAGATAACTTAGTCTAACTGAGTTATAGTCAGTTAAACTAGTTCTAACTGTTGGAGGAACTAGTAGAGGTCTAGTAGTGGAGTAGTGCACCAGTGAATCACCAATACCACACTAGTTAACTAAAGATTCACTCATAAATAACTCATGCATGTTAGTACAGAGGAATACCTAGTTGATACTAGATTGTAGGGACAATGTACTATCAATTGTATAATTTTCCAAGTTCTACAAATGGTGCATGCAATCAATTGAGGACCTAAGTTTGGATTGCTCGATTATGGAGGAAGGATTTCCCAATTAAATATGGGTTGATTCTCTCAGGAATTTTGCAAGGAAGTAGGGTCTTGGTAGACAACAAAATTCGCTAATTGTTGGCTAGAGTGGGCTTGTGAGGTAGAGAGCTAGATTGTACTTGTGAAGGAATTGTTTGAGTGTGAACAAACATTGTATTTTCATCTCAGATCTTTTGGTTAATGCAATATAGACAGTAGGGGTTTTGAGCAATTTCTTTCCCTAGAGAAATATTTTGTTATGTGCAATTGATATTCTTCCTCTTTCAGATTATTGTTTTCATCGATCATTATTGGTTTATGCTGTAAACAGTAGAAAAGATTCTTGTCTCATGTTTTCGTATATCATATGAGCTGTTGAATCTACAGAAAAATCTACATGGTATCAGACCTGAAGACAATATAGAAGAGGAGAGTTTGAGTTTGTTGTGTGGCTAAAAATTGAATTTTAAAGTTAATACTTCATATCAACAATATGTCTTTCTACGGGTTGCGACTTGAGTATGCCTTGGAAGGCAACTCAAATTACATAGCATGGAAGGACATGATGGAAGTAGTGATGGAATAAAATGGCCTCAAGGAATTCTTTGATCAAGACATTCCTATGCCTCCAGCATCGGATGTAAAGATTTGGCTGAATGGAGAAAGTGTGTGGCAAAGGTGAGGCAGATTATCCTTGAGGGAGTTTGAGATCACATTGTCTCAAGACTCCATGGTAATGAAACTCCATACTCAATGTAGAAGGCATTGGCGAACCTGTTTTAGAATAGCAGTGACCATAGATTAGTAGTAAATGACAAACTTAGAAAGATCAAGATGGAGAAGGGAGACTCTATTCTGAAATACTTAACCAAGTTCACTCATTTTGTGATGAGTTTGGAAGTGTCAGGATTACTATTGTCGAGGATGATATGGTGAGCCTAGCTCTTCTTAGACTTCCTAAGAGTTGGTACAGTGTTGGCGGTGATGGACCTACCAACATGTCAAGGGGATCTCCTCGGTAACAATTCCAAATTAGACCTCAGAAGTTTGGTGTAGGAGTCCCAACAGTGGTCGTATGGTAATTCCTTGACCGCGATTTCACACATATGCAAGTAAGATAACTCTGTTGGTAGCAAGGGTGTGACCGTTGCAATGAGTCAAGGGAGGGGCATGAGAGGTTCTAACACATGTGGGTTGAGATGAGTGCACCCCTTGGCAACCTATAACAATACTCATATGGGAAGGGAACACACGAGTGAAGATGCATCACAAGATGGAAAGCAAGTCAGTCAGAAATCCAAAGTGATGGTTAAAACAACATCACATCTGCAACATGATTCACATAATTGCATACAAAATAGTTCATACAAAACTACATAAGTTAAACAACATACCATTAGGGGATTTTCTAGGTCTAAAATGGGCCTCCTAAGGAACTTATAAAATAATAGTGAAAATAATAAAATAATATTAGATGACATCATCAAATTTTAGATGGGGAAAAAACCTATTTTTTCAACTCGTATTTTCAACTTATCTCCCTATGGGTTTACTCAAATTTAAAGTGGAAACACTCATTGGATGAATAATTTGATTCCTAATCCAAGGAGTACCCATGTTGCATACTTTCGATGGACCCTGCTACACAAAAATTTAGAAATACATGAAAAAATGTGATTGCAATAACGTTTTTTCATGTATTTATCATTTTTCATCTAGCAGGGTCCATCGAAAGTATGCAACATGGGTACTCTTTGGATGAGGAATTAAATTTTTCAGCCAACCAATACTCCCGCTCAAAATTTGAGTAAAACCTTAGGGATATAGGTTGAAAATACAAGTTGAAAAAATAGTTTTATTATTTTATTTAATCTTTTACTTTTTTACTCCAAAAATGGTGAATCATCCCCCATGGTTGACATCATCATCTTGAATCCTATTGGTTCTTATAAAGTTTATTTTGGTTGTACATTTTTCTTAGGAGTTCCATTGTAGACCTCAAAAATCCCCGAATGGCAGTATGTAGTGGCACTTTCAACAATAGAGGCAAAATACATGGCAACCACTCATGCAAGCAAGGAGGTAGTTTGGTTGCAGGGATTGTGTTCAAGCATGGGGTTAGTACAACGAGATATAAGGATAGGTTGTGATAGCCAAAGTGAAATTTTCTTGGAAAATAACCCTTCTTATCATTCAAAGACAAAGCACATTGATGCTCAGTATCACTTTGTGAGGGATATGGTTGAGGACAAAAAGGTATTTCTCATAAAGGTGGTCATTTTTAAGAATACCGCAAATGCATTGACAAAGCCTATGAAAATGCATTGACAAAGCCTATGAGCATTGAGAAGTTTTCTTGGTGTAGAAAAAAAATGGGCATTGTAGGGTTGGACCAATGACTAAGCTCTCCTTTGATCCCCTAGGTGGAAAGAAAACAACAAGTGGTTGAATGTTGGGTGTGTGTTATATTCTTTCCATGACTAGCCCCCCTCAAACCCCTCGACAGGGGGGGCGACCATCCCCCCTTTATTGCTCCAGGCACAATGGGGTGCTCACAGGGGGGCGACAACCCACCCTGTTAGGGGTTTTGAGGGGGCCAGTAGCCCCCCTCTACAGGGTTTGGGGCAACACCCAGGGAATTTTTTTTTGGACCCTATATTAGGTGGGTGGACTTGCCTATGGTTTTGTGCATGAGGTTTGGACATGGTTTTGGCATGATGGTTTTATGCCCATGGTATCTTGTAGATTCGGTCAATGGAACTATGGTTATGTACTAAACTAGGGTTAATGGATTGGGGTTTTTGAATTCTTTGGCATGGATATATATGTGTTGTAGCATTGAAAGGAATATAGTGAAAAATCAATCTGGTAGTCCGCGTTTTGGGATCTAGGGGAAAATCTCTGTGTATATATGTTTTATGTTTTATGCTCTTGCCATTGTTTATTTTCAATTTTTTAGAAATTGTATGCAGGTAATTTATGTACAAGGTTAAAACCTACATTTCACTAGGCAAGAGGACTAAGAAGAGCTCTAGAATGGCTAAGTGTGGGATCGATGGAGTAAGAGAGGGAAAAGCATTCGAATGAGACTCAAACATGGATTACACACATGAAGGCCATCAATAAAGGATAGGGGAATGCACATGACTCATGATCAACAATCACACCTTAAAACAACAACGAAGCGACACTTATTTCTAAGTGTGACAACATCGCGTCACTTAGAACACGAGTTGTGACACAAGTGTCCACTGTGACTAGAAACAATGCTAAGCTGCAAGAATATGTCTAGTTCATATTATAATGATATGTAGGGCCATATAATGTAGAAGAGTGCGCTAAATATGCCTCTAGTTATGTGAAAGGGTGCGACACATACGAGAGTGAATATAGTTAGAAGAGAGACTTGTGACCAAAAAAAATGTGAAAACGACACTTGCAAAAGCTAAAGAAAGTGAAATTGACGCATGCCAAAGTGAGGTTAACATGAAAACAATAGTTTTTAAAGTGAAAACAAGAAAAAACTACAATTGGAAAGTGAAAGTGACACTTGTGAAAGAAGGTGCGTAAAAGAGATAGTTGGGAAAACTCACTAGGATGATGACGCAAATGCAACTGAACGTGAGAGGAAGACTATCAATGGAGAGTGCGCACTAAATTTTGCCATTAGGGGAATTTTGAAGTCTAAAATGGGCCTCCTAAGAAAAATGTACAACCAAAATAATTTTTTTAAGAAACAATAATATTAAAGATGGCGTTGTCAACCATGGGGGATGATTCACCATTTTTGGAGTAAAAAAAAAATATTAATAATAATAAAACGACTTTTTCAACTCATATTTTCAACTTATCTCCCTAAGGTTTTACTCAAATTTAGAGTAGGAGTACTCGTTGGATGCAAAATTTAATTCCTCATCCATGGAGTACCCATGTTCCATACACTCGATGGACACTGCTACACAAAAAATGAGAAATACATGAAAAAATGTGATTGGAATCCGTGCTACTCCGGATGCGATAGGTGTTCTTGTAAGTGATCCTACATATCAGCAACGTACATGTTTTCAGTTCGATAGAGCCTCTTCTTTACTGGCTCAAGCTTCAACGAATTATGATCTTGACACCTTTGTAGAAGCATCAGGCCATCTAGATTGGGACGCAACTATGAATGAAGAATATCATTCATTATTGGCAAATGATACACGGGATCTTGTTCCTCTTCCAAAGGGACGAAAACTTGTTAGATGCAAATGGATTTACAGAACCAAGTTTGGACCAAATGGAAAATTTGATAAAGATAAAGCTCGTCTTGTTGCTAAGGGTTTTTCACAAGTTGAAGGCATTGACTATATTGAAACCTTCTCCCCTATTTCAAAAATGAACTCTATCCACCTTGTTCTTCCCATTGGTGCCTCTTTCAAATGGGAAGTCCATCAGATGGATGTTAAATATTCCTTCTTGCATAGGGACTTACATGAAGAAATATATATGGAACAACCTCCTCGCTTTATACAAACAGACTCCAGCCTTGTATGTCAGCTTAAGAAATCCCTTTATGGTCTCAAGAAAGCCCCTCGAGCTTGGTATGCCAAAATGGATAACTTCCTTTTAGATACTGGCTTTTCTAGGTGTCTATCTAACAATACTGTCTACACCAAGAAAGTGGGTAAGTTTCTTATCATTCTTGTTCTTTATGTTGATGATCTTATCCTTACTGGGAGCGATACCAAGCTTATAAAACATTTGAAGTCCAACCTTCAAAAGCAGTTTGAAATGATATAATTAGGAAACTTGCATTATTTTCTTGGTCTTTAAGTCTTGCAATCCAAGGGAGGTATTTCCCTTTCCCAGTCCAAGTATGTCTGTGAGCTTCTCCGCCACTTTCACATGGAAGATTTTAAGCCAGTCCCTTCTCCCTTTCAGTCTAGAGTCAAACTTTCAGTCACTTGTCCTTCCCCTAAAGTTGATGCTACCTTATATCGTCAACTTATAGGAAAAATTTTGTATCTGACCCATGCCCTTCCTGACCTTTCCTTTGTTGTTGGCCTTATTGCTCAGTTTATGCAAAAACCACATGAAATTCATTAGAAAGCAGCAAAAATAATACTTCATTATGTTTGAGGTACAATTCGGTTTGGGATTCATTACATTGCAGAAAACATCTCCTCTATTGGTTGGTTTCACTGATTTCAATTGGGCTGGTGACCCTGATGATCAGAAGTCTACTGTAGGTTATGTGTTCACTCTTGGTTCTAGACCTACTACATGGGCTTGTAAGAAACAAAGTTCCATTTCTCTTTCTTCAGTAGAAGTAGAGTATCATGGTGTCGTAGAAGCTAGTAAGGAAGCCTTGTGGCTTTGTCAAATCTTGTCAGAGTTTGACTTCCAGTAGCAGTATCCAACTACACTTTGGTGTGATCATCAAAGTTCCATTCAACTGTGTAAATATCCAGTCAAACATCAGTGCAACAATCACATTGAACTACATATGCACTTTCTCAGAAATCTCATTCATGACCATGTTCTTGAAGTGCAATATTATTTACCAAATGATCAAGTTGCAGACATCTTTACAAAGCTTCTCACAGAGGCGAAGTTTACTAAACTTCGATTTATGGTTGGAATTTAGGAAGTTGTCACTAAGTGGGGATAGGCTCTAATGCCTCTTTCCTTCTCCTATTGTGTCATATTTGTACATCCTTCAATCCTATCCCAAGTTGTTCTTAAGGGGGGATGTTAGGATATTCCAACACAT
>APFE030931260.1:48880-70052 GCA_000404065.3 Pinus taeda | reverse complement strand
ACGATCGACAAAAAACAAGCCAAGACAAGAGACACAAGATGTGGCGGCTAGCCAGGGACAAACCCCACAATGTGTGGGGAAACCCTTTGATCAAATCTTCTTTTATCTTCAATAATTCAGCAGAGAGAAATAGTACAATAAATCTGATTCATATAAGCAGTAGCAAACCCTAGATCAGCAGCATTAGCATTAGCGACTTCATCATCAAACTAGGGCAGACGATATCTCACAAACCAACTGTCAGATCAGCTTGATTCAACCACCAAAAGTTGCGGCTTCTAGAGGAGGTTCAGATGAACGTACAGCGCAATTTAGATGAGGAGAACTTCTAGTCCATGTAGGTCAATCTTTACTTCTGCAGTTTCAGCTTCAGTTTCGGCAGCTTCCGGCTTCACATGTGTGAGAGAGAGACCCTTTTTTGCACAGTAGAGAAGAGACTCTTTTCTGCGCAGTAGAGAGAGAGAGATGTGATGAGATGAGTGAGTCCAAATGAGGAAAAGTCCTCCTATATTTATACACAACGTTGTGTTTGAATAGATGTGATTGTTGGGCTTCTGAGCCAACTGAGTTAGGTAGCTTGATAATATTATATAATCAAAATAAATTCATACTCCATGAATACTTATCAGAATCGGATGATCTTTATATCAATCCTACACCTCTCGACAAGAGGAATCTAATAAAAATATTATTAGCCATGAATAAGATGACCCACATGAAGTTTTGACCTGGTTTCCAATTTTAACAATTGACTAAGATGTCTTAGGTCTCCATTCCAAGTGAAATCACTCAAAAATACATTTGTTAACCCATGCTAAAAAATAGCAGAAAGTTACTAGTCTAAAATCTAGAAATTTGAGAACTAGTGAGCTAGTAAATATATCAAGTGCCTAACCTAATCAAGTGAAAACGAAGTGGGGTAGTTTTTGTTATTAAATATAATGGTTTTTTAATCTAATGCAAGTGAAAACAATTCAATTGAAGCTCTTTAGAATGCTCTAAAAAATAGCAAAAATTTATTGTTATTTGCCACAAGGGACTTCCATAAATCTAGATTTGGGAATAAGCAAGCTAATCCAAGTAGCTCAATGATTACTATGACCTTCCAAAGTTGTTACAATGATGAAATTATGTTTTTAATCCTGCAAAATAACTTACTTCAACCATTTAACCCAATCCTACAACAAGAAATCATTAATACTAAATGAAGAAATTAAAAAAAAAAAAAAAGGCAAGAACAAGAGATGCATGTGAATAAGACATGAAAGGAAGAAAAGTAAATAATACAAAAGGGCCCCGAGTATTATGGGATGGCCAAGCCCAAGGAAACTCAGAGTCCTATGAAACAGACCAATATTTAGAAGCTAAACATGACACCAATCTTCATTATTTCCATCAATACAATTGCGTCCTTGCAGAAAATGAAAGTGGAGCTGCAAAAATATGAGTTATCTCCACAAGAAGACTAATAAAAATCCACCCCTAGAGGAAAATTGGACTTGGTACTTATAAAAAATGATTAGAAATCATTCCTCATGAAAAGAGGAAGCTTTCCCTGCAAAAATCCCTTGATTACTGGATCTGGTTCCCAATACTAGGAATCTGCATTAAATAGTTGGGAACACATTCCTATATTTTCTCAATCATTGGAGCTCCACAATCTGTGCCATAATTCCATAATATCTTGTTGATTTATTATTTAATATTGATCCTCCTGTAGTACGAAGCAGGTCCCTAGATTATCTCCTCCTCCAAATCTCCATAATATGCCCAATATTCTCACAATATTCCACAAAAATAAATAATATTAGGCACAAATATGCAATTATCCATAAACCTTCCTAATGAACATATTAAAGTTAAAAATACATTATCTAATGCAAAAAGAGAGATTTAATGTGCTGAAGGGCGGTCAGATGGGCCTTAATTTATGTCTAATTTAGAGGCCCATCAATAATACATACAACATCATTCCTATTGTAAGGTTAGTTGAGTACATCTAACATTCAAAAGTCCCTAATTAAGGAGTTTTACGATACAGAAAATTATCAAGAACATAGGGAAGTATTAACTATTTTCTCAAACTAAGAAAACCATTCACAAAGGCATCTTGTTGCCTATAATGAGGAAATACACATTTCTCTATAAGTGTTGGTACACCATTATTATATAACATCATTAATCAATATTCACATTGCACAACAATACAAGTAAGTCACTTATCTTAATAGCTAGATCATTGGAAGCTGAGAGAGGGACTTTAAATCTCCACCCAACCATAGATCAGCTACACTGCAATATTTCTTGCAATTGACCATACCCAAGTAAGATTCAAAGTCTAAAGAGGTAATTGTTCTAGGAGTATTCTCACTAATAACCATTCAACAAATAGTACGAAAAAGAGTCCATTTTTTTGGTAGTTTACCAATTTCCCCAAAAATAACACCATAGTGAATCTTTGTTCAATGAAAAAGTAACCACAAGTTTTCATACAATGCTCATTGAGTTATAACTCAGTTTTAGGATAATGAACACACCGTTTGGGTGGTTTTTCAGTTGGCTTCTCTAAGCTAACACTACAAGAGTCATGATTCCACTTACATAGGTAGTTTATCAGTGGATTGAGCTAACACATGAGTGTTTATCAACCTCAAGGCTAAACCTTAGTGGTTTATTAGTCCCTTCTACTAGTACCTAAGTGTCTCAACCTTTCAAGTGGTTTATCAACCCCAACTAACACCCTAATGGTTTATCAGCACCAAGGATAACATTGAGTGTTCAACTCCACTGAACTCTCCCTATCCAACCAAATCACAGGCACACATGCAAGCCTTAACAAACACACGGAATACCATCCCAAAATAGAACTAAGGCCATAACAAGTTATCTCTCCCTAAAATATTCACATCCACTACCAATTCACGCTCTATGTTCCCATCCTTAGCATGTTTGTTGTTCTTTTTTTCTTTCTTAGTAAGCTCTCCTCTAGCTCAACTTACTCTCATGTTTGTCTCATTGTATCCTCTTTTTGTGTCTCTAATTCCACACCCTTGTCTCTCATTATCTTACATCCTATAATTTTGTGTACATGTTCACGGCGCCCATGCCTTCCACGAGAACCGAGACTACTTGGCGCATTCTCCACTCAAGAAACCCATTCTCTTAAATTCAATTCTTGCACCAACAATTCCATAAATCCATCAGGGATATAGGTGGTGAAATCAATATAATGGCTTGGGCTTACAAGAAACTCCTACTCCCTAATCCTCTAAATCCATGTCCACTTCCCTCAGCGAGTCAATGTGTTACATTTCCACATTATTTACAAGAATTATAATTCATAGCAATATTTACAAGAGGGATAGTAAAAAGGGTTGTCACAACAATTGTGCAATTACACCTTAATGTCCCTTTTTCAACAATTTTGTTATGTTATTAGACCTTATCACTTTACTCAGTTTCCCTTGGATACCTCTAACCTCAATTTCCTTTTCTTATGAGGAAAATATTATGAAAAGATCTTGAAAATTAAGGGCCAATGTTTTCAATGATTGTAATCATTAAATCCCTAATACAACATTCGTATTTAGCTTAATACCATTGCATTTCCTTGAATATTTTATAAACCTCCATCTACAATCATTACTTTAAATTCTACTATTGGATATACAAAGGAATTAATAAGTTTTGCCAATTTGAAATTGATGAAGTTATGAGTACTCCATGAATCAATCAATATTGTTACCTTTTTCTTTTTGATATATCCTTCTACCTTTAGGGTTTGTGGAGCACTAATGTCAACCAATGCATGACATGACATTGTTGTAGTATTCTCTTCTACCTTTATATCTTGTGATGGTTCCACTTCTTATTCTTCTTCATCTTCACAATATATGTTGAATAATTTTTTCTCAGTGTATTTATACCACTTATTGTACTTGTCACAAGAAACATAGTACCTTTGTTCTTATTTCATCCATTTTCTAAGGTGTTAACCTTGATGGTTTAGAAGAAGGAGCGTGATTTCCTTTATAGTTATTAGTGACCAATTTTCTAGTGGCCATATTTTTACCTTCAACTTTCCTTTCTAAACTGAAAGCATGCTCTATAGATTTCGCTTCAAAGGGATGCACCTCATGTTGGATGATCTCCTTTATATTTTCCATAAATAGGCCTAACAAATTATCCTCTAAAATGTTCATTATAGTAGACTCAACTTTTGGAATTGTTGAATGTTCTATGTAACTATACCTTTTTGTCAAATATTTACCAATTGACTAAAGAACGTATTGCTCTTAATATCCCCATAATGTGTTATCAATTCCTCTATAAAATGGACCAAGATATAATTGAATCATCTTTCCTTTCACAAAGCCATTGATACCATACATGTTAATATTTTTCTAAAAACATGGCTACAATATTTACCTTTTGTAAGACTACCACTTGGTGTAGATCAATGTATTGATCCATCTAGAATATCCATGTTATAGTATTGTTACCATTAAATTTCCTCATATCAATCTTCTAAATGTAGTAGTTCCTTGATGCTGACTTGAAGCCTGAAAATGAGGATCTTGGAGTGAAAAAACATGAGTATGGTTCTCTGAGTCAATATTTGTGCTCTTCGATTGTGATAAAATACTCCCATAGGTGATTGAGTTCTCATACAATTGTTCTCCTTACTTTCATGATTTCTTTGTATCTCAATATCCCTTCTAAGAAGCCTCTCTAAGAGAAGCTTTTCCACGGTATTCATGGTTTTTTTTATTTATTCTTTTTTTTCATTCATCTTCATTTCCATTTCATCCATCATTTATCTTTTAAGATTTTCTTGAAAAACTGGTAAATCTGCACTTTTCAACAAACTACTATCCATTTCATTAACTTTGTTTTCTAATTGTGAAAATCTAAATTCTAACTCTTCACTTTCATCATGAGTCATGGGTGACCTTTCAAGAGGTTTATTTGTTGTAGTGGCTTTCTTTGGAGGCATGTTGGTACTCCTTTTTATTACAATTTCCAGTCACAAAAAAAAATGGACCTTCTAATCAAAAGTTACGCCAGTTGGAAGTTGCATACCTTTAAAACATTAATTTGGAGAATATTTGAATGACTAAACTTTTTTTTATATATCTTTGACATTTTAACCCTTCCAAATCTAAAATTTTGGTTTATAATACTTTGATATGTCTTCTTTGCAATTCCATGAGGCTAACCAAAATTTGATGTCCCAAGTGAAAGTTATGGTAACTTTACCGAAACTTGTTGATTTTTGGCCTCTTACCAAGAGAAAACTTGTATATTGTGGCATGAGTCCAATGATTCAAATATAATTCTAAACTTTTTTCATCAAGTAATTCATTATGTCTCCTCAAATCTCTAAAATTTTCACAATTTCAGGTGTCATAGAAAAATTTTTATAACAAAAATTCCAAGCTCACTTTTTTGAAACTGAGTTCAAAACCCTTCATAAACCATAACTTACGTAGGTTATATCTCTAAAAGCATGTCGAACCATAATCTGAAATTTTTACTATATGTACCTTGAGATGTTTTCTCAATCATCTCCAAATTTCACTATCTAAAATGCTCTAGAAATGGTTAGAAAATCAGAAAGGCAGAAAGATTTTCTTATTCTTGATAATTACTTGTGATATGTTCTTGATTTGTTATTATGATTCTTTATATCTTCTTTCTTTTAGTTCATCAAGAAAATATCAAAGTGAAAGAACATAAAACAATGGGCACCAGATGTAGGCACTATACTAGGGAAAAACCCCACTCGAGGGGAAAAACCAGTCAAAATGCTCTTCCTTTCAATAGTAATCTTTGAGACTTTTCACCATAGATAAAGACCAAACCTTCCATCCACATCAAGTCAGCCTCCCAGATCTTCTACCTCTCTTCCAAAAAAGCAACTATGTAGCAGCTTTCGGCACCAACAAAACTTGGAAGACTTAGATCTCCCAATATTGGGCATGAAACAAAGAGAGAGAGGCACCAAAATTTCAATTTTTTTCTTCTCCTTAGGCTCCACTTGACTCGTACTTCCTTTGGCTTCCCCCCTTCGTACTTTGCACTTCCTAGCTTCCTTAGAGATATCGAACTTGCTTGAGATTAAGTACTCGCAATGAATTCGACTTACTTCTATTTATAGGCTTCAAAGGAGGTTGAATTGATGTCCTTAGGCCAACTTGATGTGGAGGATACATAAATTACATTTGACTCAATAATTAAAAATCTTTACACTATTCAAAATCCCAAGAAGCATCTCTTTAAAAGTACAATGCCTCTATTAACTCAGAATAAATATTAGAAGTCATCAATGGGGACTTTGGCCTAAAACATGGTGACCCAAGCACGAAGCACATGCTTTAATAAGTCACAATAATAATAATAATAATAATTATTATTATTATTATTTTCTTTATTCTTTTGACAAGTACATTACAAGATGACTCAAATACATTAAATGAAGACCAAACCTAGTTACATTTTCCAACACTCCCTCTTAACTAGGGTGGTATTCATCATATACAAGTACAAGGAAGATCTCAATTATATGAACCATGACCAACTTTTAGGCACCGCAATGCCATGGACTAGATTCCTGACCAGGGCAATCTATCCAAGTGGGAATAAGGTAGACTCAAGCTTTCATCCCCTCTAGGTACCATCAGGCTTACTTGCTGACCACCAACCCAAAGATCCAGGTGTGTATCAAAAAACAGAGCTCTATAATTAACACCACCTTTCCAACTTCGAGACCTAGACATCAACACAATGTGCTAGCCAGATGTCCTCCCAGGAAATGCTTCACTCACAAAGCCTCAACACTCCTTGATCTAGCATAGCAAGGATGACCAATCTCTTCCAATCAAACTAATTGGTAACCAACATACTATTTAAACCTTCGAGATATTCATTCGTACAAACAAAACCCCAATCAATAATATAATGTCATATGTACATAATCAAATACAAACCTCTAGGGTCTATATGTTTCTCCTCAACCTTTCATAGTAGGACTATCAACCGAATCTCTAACAGAATATTCCTCAATCATACACTTTCCTTTCCTACTTCTCATGCAACAACATATCCTCGAAATTCATTATTTAATCAAAATCCAGCTATGCCCTCCCTCTCAACCAAGGAACATCTCCTTATCTAGACTCCCTCTTAAGCTTAGGGAGATCTCTTATACTCAGGCTTCCTCAAGGAGATCATCTTCTTCTTTTCATCATCGGAGAATCTTTCGTGACTTTATTTCATCAAAGTTATCATCATCCCCATCATGCTTATAACATCAACTAACATCTTCACCATATTGAATATTGTGTACCTGCACAACTTAGATAACAAGTGCAACCAAATCTATAGAAGCATGAAGTTAGCCATATCAGAATCACATAAGCATTTCAAGTTTATACATATCAAATACCCAAACTTAATTACAAACAAGAGACGTATACTCTTCAACATCTTGCTAGGGACTTTGTCCTATACTACTTCATAACAACTTTCATTCCATCTAGGGTTTCAATGTTTCTTTCAAAGGTGTAACGTACCCTACTACAACATATATCAAACCCTAGAAACAATTCAAACAAATATAGATCTATAAGGCATCTACCAACTTTCAGCATTCATGTGTTAGACTTTCCTCTAGGGTTTCATACAAATCCTAGATTTCATACAAGAGAATCAATCAAAACCAATCAAAACTTAGTCATTAACATGACCAGCTACCATTAGGGCTAGTTGTAAACCCTAGATTTTCAATCAAACATTAATCCCAACTAAAACTCAGATTTGCACAAATCTTAAATCATCATATTGTCATCATACATTAGAGATTTTTACTTCTACTAAGGTTCAACTCCAAAACACTAGAATTTCATTTTCATAATCTCAATTATATAAATAGCTCTTAGATTGTTATATCACACATACTAGAGAAATTAACTACTACCAGGGTTTGGCTGCAAAACCCTAGATTTCCAAATATCATCCTAGAATCTTATAGAAGTACTTTTATTAAATCCTAATACTTATTACCATCAATATATAGGTCAACACATGTATTTAGGAATTCATTATCATGCATAAGAAGATCATATGTTAGACAGCATTAATACATTAGGCATATACTGACCTAGATCAAGCTAGGGTTTTGATCAAATGGACACATCTATATATGCCTAAGGTTTCATTCCTAGGATCTTGCATTCATAAAAAAGGTTTTTCTTATAGGCCCAACCAAACCCTAAATACCTAGGGTTTCATAACATAACAAAGAAAACCCTATTATTCCAAAAATTTCAAAGGTTTGAGATCTCAGACAAACATCATTCAACCTGAACAAGTTAATATTTTTATGATCATACCGAAATCCCAATCATGACATCATCAACAAGAACTTCAAACAACATTTCACAATATCCCTAAGTAGTTTAGGGTTTCAGACATTCACATTAACATACTCTTTGGTTAGGGTTTTCTAGAGAGCCTGTCTAGGGTTCTATAAAATCAGTTAAGAATAAGAGTGAGGTGGATTTATCAAGTGATGAATCACCCAAAATAAGAATCGATATGATTCAATATAGATAGACACAACAATGTTAGTAACATATTGTCAAATGAATAGACATTTACTAAAGAAGTCAATGTTTTTGTCGTTTAAGACATACCTTTGATTCTTGACAAACCTTATCTTGGGTGGCTTCCTTCCACATTCCTTGAGGATATAACATATGTCTTCCTAGTCAAGACAATAGAGGGAGAATGGTGATTAGTATTAATATAATAAAAACTAAATGATTACATGAAACCAAAAAATGAAAGGGAATGAGATACTTATCTTTGGGAGTTGTTGGGGTCTCTCTCCAAAGCTTAAGGGATACCCACAAACTATAAAAACAATAAAAAGGTCTTTTCCAAAATGTGTTAAAAACCTATAAATTCTAAAACATATAAAACAAGATATCTAAAGCTACAAGCAAGGACTTAGTAATGTAAGTCCCTAATGTAATATTCTTCGGGCTTGACTTTATTTGGGTCTCCTTATTTAGCAAAGTTGGCTTGATCTCCTTCTCTCTTCTGGTTTCTTGGATTATTGGGACAATCACTCCTATTGTGACCTTTCTTATGACATTGATAGCATTTGACCTTAGACATATCAATTTTCTTCCTTCGTCCTTTCAATTTCTTTCCTTTATGTTGAGAAATGTATGCATTTGATATTCCTTCATGATTGGTAGCTAATGAGATCCTTAATTCTTCCTAACTGTAGGCAGTCCATAGTTATTCAAAGGTTGGAGATACCTTCCAACTGTTAAGTCCTGCAACAAATGCACCCCAAGTAGGTGGAAATCCTAATAGGGAAGTGATCATGAGTTCATTGTGTGGAACAATTTCATCAATGGCCAAAAGATCATCCTTGATTCTTATTATCTTCACAAAGAAGGATGCCATTGTGTATTCTTGAGTCATCTTTGTGGTCCTTAGCTCATTCTTCAAACTTGATACTAGACCAATGTTCTTAATAGTAAATAACTTTGACAAGGCTTCATACATTTCCTGAGCATGATCGATGTTAGCTATGAATGGGACAAGGTTTTCCTTTATTCCTTTTACCATCAAAGTCATGGCCACCAATTCTAGTTCTCTGAATTTCACTTTGTCATCACCACTGGAATCCTCTGTAGGCTTCTTTACTTTTCCTTTGACCAAGTCTAGTGCCTTGTTCTTTTTAAGGATGAGGTCAATCCTCTTCTTCCAGGACCAGTAGTTTGAGGCCCCTTCAAGTTTGTTCTCTCCCTTGATTGTGTTAGACATATTCCTTGAATATAGTAGATTTCTTTCCTGAGATAATCCTTTGAATGGTTCCTTCATCAAGTGCTTGAGACTGCCTTTTTCTTCTTTCTTCACCAAAGATCTGATAGCATGTTAGAAAATAAAAAAGGCAGAAATATTTTCTTATTCTTGATAATTACTAGTGATGTTCTTGATTTTTTGTTACAATTATTTATATCTTCTTTCTTTTATTTCATCAAGCAATTACCAAAGCGAAAGCACATAAAAGAATGGACACCAAATGTAGGCCCTATTCCAAGGCAAAACCCCCCTCAAGGGGAAAACCCAGTCAAAATTCTCTTCCTTTCAATAGTATGCTTTGAGACTCTTCACCCTACATAAAGACCAAACCTTCCCTCCACACCAATTCAGCCTCCCAGATCTTTGACCTCTCTTCCAAGAACTTCGACTACGTAGCAGCTTTCGGCATCAGCAAAAATTGGAAGACTTTGATCTCCCAATCTATGGCACGAAACAGAGAGAGGAGAGGCACCAAAATTTCATTTTTCTTCTCCTCCTTAGACTTCACCCAACTTGCACTTCCTTTGGCTTCTCGACTTCATACTTCGCACTTCCTAGCTTCCTTAGAGATACCAAACTTGTTTGAGATGACATACTCCAAATGAATTTGATTTGCTTCTATTTATAGGCTTTAAGTGAGGTTGAATTGAAGTCCTTAGGTCGACTTGATATCTTTTAGGCTGACTTGATGTGGAGGATACATAAATTACATTTGACTCCATACTTAAAATTTTTACATTATTCAAAAGCCCAAGAAGGGTCTCTTTAAAAGTACAATGAATCTATTGACTCATAATAAATCCTAGAAGTCCTCAATGGGGACTTTGACCTAAAACATGGTGACCCAAGCATGAAACCCATGCTTTAATGAGTACAATAATAATTATTATTATTATTTTCTTTTTTCTTTTGACAAGTACATTACAAGATGACTCAAATACATTAAATGAAGACCAAACCTAGTTACATTTTCCAATAGAAATAACTTTATAGCGAAAATGCTAGGATGACCCATTTGAAAGAGATTTCATAACCACTCACAAATCCAACTTCCACAAAGTATGTCTTAGAAAGTATAGAAAACCGAACTATTAAAATTTAGTCAGATTTTCCTTGAGATGTCCACTCAATATCCTCCAAGTTTCATCATTTGAAAAATCACATGAAAGAAAAAGTTATAGTGAAAATGCCACAATGACCTAATTGAAGTAGCAAAACCCTAGGTTTGTGTGCTTTGATACCAAATGTTATGAACCATGTGCCTTAAAAATGATAAGAGGTCAATAATTAATGTCCACTTTCAGGGTGAAGCCTCCTTTTATAGTGAATACAATGTATAAGACAAGATATGGTGATCCTAAGACTGGGTCTCCTTAGTATATATAAAGGAGATAAAGGGTACAATTATAATAAAAGGGGACCACTAAAGGTTCTAGCCTATATTATAACAATATAACAATTGAAATGTAATCACTCAATATCTAAGGCTTAATAAGGGGTTTTAGAGTTAACATGGAGCTTATATAGGGCTTAATAATAAACAATATGCAAAAAAATAAAGAATAAGTATATACAATCACTTGTAAACCACAATGAACATTGAGATATGCTTTGGAAAACCCTTATGGGAGAAAACACAATTGGAAGGTGAGATTTCTCTGTTCTCAATTGTCAATAATGGAAATTATGTAAGTGAAAAGTAGAAGGCACTCTTTATGGAGTTTCCTAAGAACTGTGACTTGTGGGATGCTACAAGCACAAACCCCCTCTATTATGATCCCTCTATCCACACGTAGCTACTCTACTCTACTATGGAAAAAAAATGCAAGAAAATAGAATGGAACCCCTTTTCCTCTTAGTGGCCCAGTTATAACATATCTTGATCCAATTAAGGGTTAGATTTGACTAATTCAACCCTCAACATGAGTTAGAACATGACCCTTCTAAAGTATTTTTCATAGTGCCCACATTGCTACCCCCTTTTCCACGAGTAATGGGGGTTGATTTGGCATCCTCTCAAATAATGGTAGTCAATCACGATGGATCAAATTTTAGGAGGCACAACTTTTGTATTTGAACTTTGGTTGACACAATTCTTACACTATTAGAAAGGTGTCTAAGTGTAGAATAGCCTCATGGGGTTTCATACTAAAGCGGGAAAACTTTAATCCCACAAAAACGTCATTTAAGGCCTCAAACTGGCCCTAGAAGGTTTCATACACTATTTCTCCAAACTAGGTCACATCAATAAAACTAGTCCTCTAAGTTTATTCCTTCAATTTTTCCACTCTAAAAGAATCAAGATGGATGAAAAATTAAATAGTGATTCAAGCATAGATCATTTATTGACTTTTTATTTGTTTCATTGTTGTAACCTTCCAAATTCAAAAAATCAAAAAAACTTGTCACTATATTATATTTATCCATATATTTAGAATTTCTTTAACTATTGTCTCTTTGCTTTCATCATAATTTTTGTGACTAGATCCTTGATCTTTCCCCTCAACTATTCTTTTAAACTTGGTGATTACTTCTCTTATGTAGTCTCTTTGCTTGGATGGTTTTGGATATGCAATTTCTATGTTCTTTAGGGATCTAACACGAGGAGTTCTTTGCATGTGTGCATCTTCCCCTATTCTTGCTTGAAGTCTACTCACACCATTAATTTTTTTAGAATTCATTGCTTTTTTATTTGAAGTTGCTTACAACATGTTCACAATTATTCTTTTCCCAATCTCATTTAACATGATACGACAATCATCAAGAGAATGATCTCCCACCCCACAATGGTTGTAATACTTCAAATTTCTTCTTTATTTCAAAGGGTGATAACTTATTTGGTCCCCTTTATATAATATAAAGCAATATGTTCTATATATTCTTTCTCAACCACCATCATGGTCACTTCTTCCCCCCCATATACCTCCTCTACCGCTTCTTTTTCTTCTACATCCATAGTTGTTCTTCTTGATGTTCTTATGTTGCCTTTTTGTGGTATATTAATTGATGGTTTATTTTTCTCCTTCAATTCTAGCCACATTCAAATGTATTATAATTGTTCATTAAAAAATTACATGCCATTTTTTTCTAACATTTATATTCTTCCTGTTATATGGGCAATCCCTTGTATCATGATTAGTTATAGCTTCATAGATCTCACAATTTGTTTTTAAGTATCTACTTTCTTTAGATTTTTAGTAGTTTTATTAGCTAAGGTTTTGAAAGGTAACCATCCTTTATATGTTCTTCAAAGATACAATTTATACAATAGAGTTATACTCTCCTTTATTATAAAGTCATTTCTTGGATTATTTTTCGCAACCTTTCTAAATTTTCTTCCAATACTATATCATTTGTCGAATTGGACCATGCCTCACTATTCCTATTTATGAGGATGTCTTCAAATCCTCTTCATATGTTTTATTTCATGATTTCTTGATGGAACTCTTATATTTTGTAGTAAACCAACAAAAAATCATTATATCAAAAATTCTTATATAGTAAAAATTAAAATAATTATTTTGTCATTATCTCTTATTGGCAGGTGGGGTTGTATATTTATCTCCTTTAGCTTATGAGCTAGCATCTATGTTTTGAAGACGGATAGGAATTCATATTTGACCTCATATTTCATCCTTAACTTATTATGTGTGAAGTTCATGAACCTTGTAAGTGCTCTATGTGTTAGGGAACAAACAAATTGTACAACTCATTTTGTTTCACCAGATATAACCATAACAATGCAGATATTATCACATACAAACCAATGTCTTTTGGGGTATTTATCATCCTCATATAATGGAAAAGGTAGTCTTTGATTATATACGGTCATTGTTATTAGTTGGGCTCCTAATGGTGAAGCCAATGGTTAAAAAATCCTAGCTTGAGGGCCTAATTTCAAGTGGATTTCTTTCTTCAACAATTTCATTTGTCCATGTAATTCCTTATTGATATGTTTGACAATATTATCAATATATTCAATTATTATTGTCCCTTTATAAATTGAACCCCAACATCTCTTCACTTTGTAATTTTGGTCTATTAAATTCAACCAGAGAGAGCTTCCCAAAATTCTCAAATCTTATAATCATAAAGTTCTCTCCATCTTCTTATGTTATTGTTAACATGTGATCTTTTAAATTCAACAAGGGAGAACTTCCACAAGATTCTCAAATCTTATAATCATTAAGTTCTCTCCATCTTCTTATGTTATTGTTAACATATGATTTTTTTTGTAGTAGTATTAATATTCTATGTTGAATCTACCTACTTTTATCTTGTTGACTTTAGATTGATGTGATGTCAAGTTCTATGTCTAGTCCTTGTTAGAGCTTTGCGTACAATATGGTATTTCTTTTTTCTTGAATATTTAGTAACCTCCTTTCATATTCCAATATTCAACATTGATAATTACGCGGAAAGGCATTTTATTTTCGGGCTTGAGGTAAGAAAACACTATTCACCCCAGCAAATCCGAAGTCTTCGTTTTCGTTGTTCAGTCAAATTGAAATTTGACGCATGGAGAAAGTTGAATGGACGTTTGTCTTCGGGTACTTGCTGGCTTCAAGTACTTCCTGAAATGTCTCCCGACTTCTCTGTACCATGGGCGCTCTCTTGACGTCTCTGTACCATGGCCTCTGTACCGCCGTCGCTGCTCCACCGTCACTGCTCCACCAACTGTTCTCGGAGTCAATGTTTTAAGATCATGGTGTTGGCCGAAAGCCTCATTTGCCTCATCAACTCGCAAGTTCATGACTAACATGTTTTTATCAAGGAAGCAATTTGTTATTGATGTAGGCCAAATGTATCTAAGGCCAAGCTGAAGGAAAAGCTTGCGAAGCTGTATGAGGTCAGAGATTCGCAGACAGTATTTGTCTGTGGGTTCAGAACCCAATTTGGGGGTGGAAAATCTTCAAGGTTTGGCTTGATTTAAGACAGCTTCGAGCATGCCAAGAAATATGAAGCCAAGTATAGGTTCTGTCACCGAAGCAAAGGCTCGATTGAGGTACTGCAGAGCTCTCGTACAGATACATAGTGTAGGGCAGCCAGACGGTAGAGGTCTTTGGTGGCAAGAGCTAACCAGTGTGCCATAGGGCATTAAATCACTGGTTAGCTGCATGCCCTTTAACTTTATAACACATCCCATTATTTTTCATTTATCTTGTTATGCGTGCGAATGTGTTATCTCGTTATGCGCGCGAGTGTGTTATAAAGTTAAAGGGCATGCAGCTAACCAGTGATTTAATGCCCTATGGCAGGCTGGTTAGCTCTTGTCGTCTTTGGTGGTTACTAGGAGAAGAAATCGTCGGCTCTCGACTTATCTACAAAAATGACGAAACGCACGAAGGTGGTCCGTATTATGGTGAAATATGGTACCGGATATGACGAAACACATGAAAAAGGCCGGTGTTGTGGGGAAATATGGCACCAGTATGGTGCCAATTTGAGAAAAAAGATTAAGAAAATGGAAGTCAGTCAACATTCCAAAATTTTCTGTGAATTCTGTGGCAAGTTTGTTGTGAAGAGAAAAGTAGTTGGGATTTGGGGATGCAAAGACTACAGAAAGGTTAAGGCAGGTGATGCATACACTCTCAATACTCCGAGTGTTGTGACTGTACAAAATACCATTCGACGTTTGAGAGAGCAGACTGAAGGATAAACTGTTTTTAGTTTTGTATCTCTAAATATTCTAGATGAATATCCTTTCAAGCCCAGTTTTATGGTATAGATCTTGTAGTGATTAGTAGAGTTAAACGACTATCCAGAAGAAGAAAAAAAAAGTATATGCTTATCCAGAATGGGCTTGCAACCAAGGTAGAGAAATCCAAGAAGCAATTGAAGGAAAGTAAGAACAAAGCTAAGAAAATTCTTGGAGACAAGTAGAATAAGGCTAGATATGTAGAAAGAAAGAAGAAATTATAGGTTTTTGCAGTTAATGAGGCGAACATTACTGCTTCTTTCTCAAATCAGGCGGCCATTGCTAGAGGAAGCATCACTTTTTTTTGGAAACATGAAATGGAGTGCTAAAATTAATTTTGCGTCGACAATTGAAGCTGGTGTCCACACTAAAGCTGAGGATGTCTAGATGTAATTCTACTACGGAATTAAATTTCGTTTATAGAATCAAATAATTTGGACATATTGTTTTTCACGACAAAAAAAGCACTATTGTATTTATACAAGATATATAAAAAAGCCGCATATACATATTGAGACCATAGCATATGATCTTGGGAGGATCTTCACGATCAGCATATAAAACCATGGACATAAATGGGGAGACAGAGCCAATACTATGATTGAACTCCCACCATCTGACGAAGACTGTATAACAGGGAACAAAAAGTAGGATCAGCCAAAAGCATAATGGCCACGAAAAAATAAACGTTGAGATATGTTCCTGTGGAGACAAGAAAACACAAAACCGCACATAATACCACAGTCCTGAAAATATATAAAGTAGGAAAACAAAACTAAAAGGATCAGATGAACTGCAAGCTAGAAATTAAAAGTCAGAGGGATAAAAATCCTGTATGACGTAGGTATCTCTTTCAAAAGAGACCTGAATATGCCAAAAACCAGGAGCCTCAAGAAGACCCCTCTTTGACAAAGCATCTGCCTGCCCATTTTTATCCCTGTAGATGTGTTGGATTGAGCCATCCTTTAGAAAATTCCAGTAGAACTTTATCCTGTCTAACCAACCCATGAGGTGAGGACTGGAGATGGTATTTTTTCCCGTGACATATTCCACCATGATTTTTGAATCTCCGTAGATAGAAACACCCTGAAGATTAAGAAAGAGACAGAAGTATAAAAGGCCAGCGAGGGCCATTACCTCGGCCATATTGTTGATGCCCCTTCCCCCATTCCAAAAAATTAAAAAAAAAATTGTCCTTATCAACTATAATATGAAAACCACAGCGACATGAACCATTTTGCTCGGCGCCATCAAAAAACGCCCTCGGCATAGATGAGATTTCCAGAGAAGGATCAATGCCAACCTGTTTCTTATGCTTGGAGGAATAGTGAGGGACATCTTCATAAAGAGAAAAAATGTCATGAAGGATTTCCAGAAGGGGGGAGTTTTTACCTTTGAAAATGAAATTATTGCGCCATTTCCAAATGCTCCATACAGAGATGATGAATATTATCCTCCATGACTCTATTTGCTCACTGTACCAAATAAAAGCTTCCTTTATAGAAGAATGAGACAAGTGCTGAATGCTGAAGAAATTCTCCAGAGATAACCACAGTTGCTGAGTACCCAAATAGTTTAGGAATAAGTGATAGTTATCTTCCTCTACAGACCTACATATGGGGCAGAAGCCTGGACCCTGCCATCCCCGCTTTCTTAAGTTCTCCCACAACAGATTTTTATTGTGAAATAGCAACCATGAGAAAAAAACCATTTTGGATGGGCACCTCACTTTCCAGAGAACAAGAGGGAATATAAAATTGCATGAAGACTGATTGTGCTTGATCAAGCTCTGATAAACATCCTTTACCCGGATGGAATGCATCCCCTTTGCATTATTCCAAATTAAACAATCATGTTTCGACGTGTGGAAAATGTCATTGTTCCTGAGCTTTATCCTGAGAAGGTCCCATTGAGCAGCAATGTCATCCGGCATTTGCAAACTATCCGCTTCGCACCACAGAGGAATAGGACCCTTCCACCCGGAGATTAATCCGTCCCAGAAAAATATACCTCTTCTGTGGAGGAAAACGAGGAGGATTCTGGGACAATGATCTCCTCCGTGCCACTTAGAAAAGAATCTTTTCCAATAAGGATCTTCTTTCCTTATTGAAAACGCCATATCAAATTCTTCATAAAGAAAGTTTCCATTTTACGAAGACTTAACCAAATTGGCGATCCATAAGATGAACCAATCCTTTCTTTCCTGTACCAGATAGATAATTCCTTTCTGCTTAAATACTTCGTCTGTATGGCTTTGCTCCAGGGCCCATCATCGAAAACACCCCTCCATAATGATTTGCATGAGAGAGCCATTCCAAAAGATCGCATATCCAGAAGACCCCATCCCCCCATATCCTTTGGCAAAGTAATATGGGCCAATTTCGTGAGATGATATTTACTTTTTCCCGCCTGACCCCCCCAAATAAAATTCGCAGTGATCTTATTCATTGTTTTTATAATGCTTGAGGGGAGGAGGAACAAATGAGCCCAGTAGACAGCCAACTCGTTTAAAACAGCCTGTGCCAAAATTACTCTACCTGCCAAAGAGAGACTTCTATACTCCCATACTGATATTTTCTTGTAATATCTCTCTGGGATCCATTGCCAGTCCGCTGATGTGTAAGCATTTGCTTTTAGAAAAAACCCCAGATATTTAATTCCCCCACTGATGGATCGAGTCTCAATACCGAAAAGAGCACATAACCAGTGAATATCTTCCTGTTGAATGTCATTATGATAGATAATAGACTTCAAACAGTTTATCAGCAGCCCCTTTGCCCTCTGGAATTTTTTGAGGATTTCATGATATGAAAGCCTTGTGACTCTGCATAAAATCCCAAACAAAATGATATCATCCACGAACAGATTATGAGAGATCGCAACATTTCTGCAGATGTTCAACGGCCGGCACCTATTTTCCTGTACAGCCTTGTTTATATGCAAACTGAGAGAGTTCATAGCTAATATGAATAGCAGCGGGGATAAAGGGCAGCCTTGGTGAAGGCCTCTAGATGCAGGGAAAAAAGTCGATGGAAGCCCATTTATGATAACCGCATAATTTACCTTTTCCACGCATGCCATGATCCAGTTTATCATGCTGATCCTCAGTCCAATCTTCGTAAGCAAGCATCTAATGAATCCCCAGTCCAAACAATCATACGCTTTACGAAGATCGATCTTGAGAATGACTACATCATTCTTTTTTGCATGGATAACAGAAAGACCTTCTTGAGTTGTTGCCACCGCATCTAGGATATTTCTTCCCTGGAGGAACGCATGTTGGTCCGATGTTAAGGATGACGATAGGATTCCTTTGTTTCTTTTAGCAATTATTTTTGCTATGATTTTATAGGAGATATTACACAGTGAGATCAGACGGAAATCCATGAACGACTCTGCATCCCGTTTTTTGGAATGATAGCAATATTTGTGGAGGATGTTTTTTGGTTGATGCTCCCCGACATCCTCGTTGCTTCTACCATCTTTAACAGGTCAGTTTTGATTAGATCAAAAAAGTGAATGAATAACTCTATTGACCAACCATCCGGGCAAAGGCATTTGTCCCTTTAAAAAGTTTCATTGTTCTTAGCAGCTCCTCTTCGGATACTGGTTGAAAAATCTGATCATTTGAGGCCTCATCAAACATCTGAGGAAACACTTCAATGCCCCATAGAATATCCTGGATACTACTGTCTTCGGATCTCTTATACTGCCTCTCAAAAAAATTCACTACCTCCTTTGAAATTTCCTGTTGAGAATATAGAAAACCACCTTTTCCATCACTTATTTCCAGATAGAGTTCTTTTCCTGCCTAGAGTTTGCAAAATTATGAAAAAAAATTGTATTCCTGTTGCCTTCTCTTAGCCACAGCGCTCTGCTCTTCAGCCTCCAGAACAGTTCCTCCTATTTAAATAACTTCGTTTTCTTCCTTTGTAATTCCTTGATATGAATCCTCATCTGAAAAGATAGTTGATGAGTAGCCATAGCTTCTGCTGCTTGATCCAATTCCAATTGGATTTTTCGAAGATCCATTTTGTTAGATTGTCTTTTGTTGTATTGCCACTCTTTTACCACCCTTTGGATATGATCCATTTTGTCCCTGAAAATCATTAAGAACGGATAGGGATTAGACGACAACATCTCGCTCCAGGCATTTTTAATGAGTTCATTAAACTCAGGGTCCTCCAAATAAGTCATGTTAAATTTGAAGGAATATCCTTTCCTGAAACCACTGGCCCTCCATCCAAGCACAATCGGTCGATGGTCTGAAATGAAAACCTTCTCTATAGTTGAGAAAGGCATGCCCATCTCATCAATTAAGCTGGCATGAAGAATAAATCTATCAAGTCTCTTTGCTATATAGGCCTTTTCAATTCTTCCATTTTCCCACGTCGGATACAATTGGGGAGGGAGGATATCCACAAAATTTCTTTTCAGCAGCTCATTTTTAATTCTCACAGCCAGAGGGTCCCTTTTCCTGTTGATGCCCCATATTTCATCCATGTTTAGAGTGACATTCAAGTCCCTTGCAATCAGTAAAAATTCAACGTCAAAAATCTCAGAGGCAAACAGTTTATCCCAAAATGGCAGTCTATTTTGTAGGGAGCATATATATTCAAAATGTTTATAGGCGTTTTTTTTCCTCTTATATGAGCCGAGATTAGAATTTCGGCCAGACAACTATAAGTTTTTGCTTTGACCCATAGCGGGTCCCAAAGGATCGCTAAACCACCTGAGAGACATTTTGCTTCAACCACAGATATGTACTAGGAGGGGAACATCTTCCTGAAATAGGAGATTGCCACCGAGGAAGCGTGCATTGTTTCCTTAATTAGGATAATCTTTGGATTTGCTGAGATAAAGAGGTTTTTTAATGCCAAAAATTTTTAGTTTGCTCCCAAACCCCTGATGTTCATTGATAGAATAAAATTCATTTTGGAAGATTCTCGGCCATGCTTGTTCTAAGAGGCATGTCTTCTGTCATATCTATGACCGGAACATCTATGAGGGTTAAATTGCTAATCCCCCCTCCCACCCTATCTCCTCTACCCCTAAAGTGTCGACTGCCCTTGTTGTTTTTCCTCCTGACCATGATATTACAAGCAGATTTTGGACTAATTTGAGGAGACTTTTGAGATCCAGGTTTATGAATGGTAAGAGCTCTGAGCTCCAGCGATTTCTTGCTCATAAGAAAATCCAAATCGCTGCCTATAGAGTTTGTGGGCGAGGAGGTTGGAGAATTTGCAGGGGTGGCCGAAATCATAATTTGCTTCCCTTTCCCAAGCGATGACAAATTCTTAATTGGGGATGGAGATGATGAATTAATGAAATGAATTTCTTTTCTGATTTTTTCACAAGGATGAGGAATCGAGAGTGGATTATGGATCTCTTTATCAGGTGCTGGCTCCGGTGGAGGTAAAGGAAGAGATAAAAGATTGATAGGGGCTTCATAATCTGAGGCGGGTTCCAATGGAGGCATGGACGGTGAAATGGGCTCCACCGGGGTGGGGTATTTCAACGAAGACGGAGAGCTCAGGATATCTTCCGAAGGTGGTTTTTGCCGGTCCGCCAACTCAAATGAGGCACGGCTCT
>APFE030931260.1:2200-46255 GCA_000404065.3 Pinus taeda | reverse complement strand
CAAAATGGATATGGAGTTCTTGCAAAATGTAACCCTACATTTTACACACAAAACATTTATGTCAATTATTCAACCAATAGAGAGCAATAACAATTCTATTTATGGTTCAACCCAAGAACAATTTATCTCTACCTGAATCTTTCGTGTAATTTTTGTGTATTTTTTGGGTGAGGTTTCCTTGGTTGATTTGCGAGAACACAATGGGTTGTAATTTTTTTATTGGAGGCAACTGGAAATGCAATGGTACTTTGGAGTAGGTTAAAAAACTTGTCAGTACTCTTAATGAAGCAGAAGTGCCATCTAAAGATGTTGTGGAGGTTGTTGTGAGCCCTCCGCTTATGTTTCTTTCAACAGTGAAGGCCTTGTTATGCTTTGATTTCGCAGTTGCTAAGCAGAATTATTGGGTAAGAAAAGGAAGTTCTTTCATTGGAGAGATCAGTGTAGAGATGTTGATCAATTTGGACATTCCATGGGTCATATTCGATCATTCAGAGATAAATCTTCTACTGAAAGAAGATAATGAGTTTGTTGTAGATAAAGTGGCTTATGCACTTTCTCAAGGTTTGAAGGTAATAGCTTGTGTTGGAGAGACTCTTGAACAACGGGAAACTGGAGATACATTAAATGTGCTTTATGAATAAACCAAAGCAATAGCAGATAAGGTGGTTGACTGGAGTAACATCGTTATAGCATATGAGCCTGTTTGGGCGATTGGAACTGGAAAAGTTGCAACCCCAGCTCAGGCTCATGGGGTGCACTATGAATTAAGGAATTTGCTTGAGGTAAATCTTAGCCCTGAAGTATTGGAATCAACCCGGATTATTTATGGTGGCTCTGTAAATACTGGAAATTGTGTTGAATTGGCAGTACAACCTGATCTTGATGGGTTTCTTATTGGAGTAGCTTTACTGAAGGCTGAATTTGTGGACATCATTAAGTCTGCAATTATGAAGCAAGGTTTTGGCTTCTTTGCGCATGTTTTCTAGAAGAAATTTATAGTAGCATTTGTGCATAAAAATGTCCACTACAAAATATGCCACGTGATTTCATTCTACTTTTATGGTGTGAAAGACAATGCCTAAGTTACATCTTCTTAAGACAAAGAAAATTACTTTTGGAAGTATAATATGCCATTAGAAATTAAATGGTCATCTTTATTCTCCAGCTTTTTGACATAAAATCTATTTTTTAAGACTGTACTAGTTTCAATGAAAAAATTAGAGAAAACCAAAGAACAGATTACCACAATTACTCTTTTATCTGAACCCACAAAAATTTGTTAACTTTGTTGATGGTTTGCCAATCAGAGTATTTGTGAACAACGAGGTCATGTTCGAGTTGCAAATGTTGAGGTCGTTGGTTGATGTGAAGTGTGAATACAATAGATATTATAATCAGAGTATTTGTGAACAACGAGGTCATGTTCGAGTTGCAAATGTTGAGGTCGTTGGTTGATGTGAAGTGTGAATACAATAGATATTATAACCAACGTAGAGAGAACTTCATATTGATTAATCCAACATGTTTTAAAATCAAAGATGTTAGAGTTAACAACTAAGACAGACTATGTTATAAATTGCTATAAACTAAAGAATCTAATAAATAATAATAAATACTACTCTTACTTGTTATCACAAAC
The DNA here is from genome assembly GCA_000404065.3 of Pinus taeda. NCBI lineage: Eukaryota > Viridiplantae > Streptophyta > Pinopsida > Pinales > Pinaceae > Pinus > Pinus taeda. The sequence continues at coordinate 44,616 of APFE030931260.1, read as the reverse complement.
TTTTCTTGACCTTCAAAGTTTTAATTTTTATTTTATTTTTTATATTTGAATGTGAATTATGTTATAATTATCGGTGAATGTCATGTACAACTCAATTTTCTCATCTCTGTTGTTAGGAATTTTTTCTTTTCTGTGGTTAGGTTTTGGTATTGAAAATGAATGTTATTGAGGTTTCAGTATTAAATGTTTTTACATTTTGGTATTGAAAATCAATTTTTTTGGTTCAGGTTCCTTATCTCTCCTGAACCCAACCATTATAGAATTTGGTCATATGAGTAAGCATTTTAGTGTTTTTAAAGCTTATTATGTATGTGTTTAAGAATGTAGTAACCGCAATAGCTAGTGGACAAAGGACTTTAGAGTTTTTTTTTTGGAATAGAAGATGATCATAATGTTGTAAATGTAAGTAGTTGAAAGTCGTATTCTAATTGACTCGTTTATCTGAATACATTAATGCTCTCCAAAATAGTAATATAATGTAGTATATCGAGAAAGAAATGTTGAATAGATGGCAAGAATCATAATATCATGCAGTATACAGTTATAAAATTGTTGAATAGATCAGTTCCTCTATCTCATGTAGTCCAACATGTTGTCTTTCTTTAGAACTTTTGGGTGACTATGATAATCACAAACTATTGTGTGCCAAGAATGTTATTTTCCGATTAACAAATATCGATTTAGAATTTTCCAATGCAAGTTATAATGTTTTATGTAATTTTTTCTATAGCATAATTTCTAACTTGAGTGAGAGGCACTAAGCTTCCTTGCAACACTTTTTTTTAAATGAATTGTTAGTTTTACATTCAATTCATTTACATATAATCAAAATTTCACCTCTTCCTCTTTGGTGTTCCCTTCCCTTCTCCCACTTTATTTCATACAATTATGAAGAAGTAAAAAGTATAAATGTAAACTTATGAGGTTAAGACAACTAGAAATGTTGAAGATAACAAAGAAAACTTGTAAAAAATATTGGAGGGAATTATGAAGCCAAAATGAAGGGGTAGCTAATGGTATTACATTGACTTGGTATTTCAACAAAACTTTAGATGGAAATCTAGCATAGAGAAAGAACCTATTCAAAATCAACATAAAGAAAAATGTGTCCACAAAAGAGGATGAGCAAACAAGTTTAGATAATGATATCAAATTGATTCCAATCGATTTGGAAAATGAAGTGGGTGTTAGATTTGACAATGATAGTTCAAGAAAAACCTTAATCTCCAATAGGAAAATAAAGGTAATAGGTAGAGTGGGCCTAATTCAGTACTCTAAGAGCATTGAACCCTTGACCAAAGATGAAGGCTTCAAATTATTTATAAAAGGATATTTTGAAGTACCATCATGTGTGTGTATGACAATGTCTGTAGTGACTAACTCATAGTAATGGATTCCATGGAATGCTTGTTCGTTACGATGATGGGACCATCAATGGAGAAACATTTTACGATCTTTTTCATGGTTCCACCCATGAAAAGAAAATGATGTAAGTACAAATTCATGGTTGCACCACTTACAAGTATTTCATACAACACATTTCAAAATGATGCACAAAAGCAAGAATCAAGAACCCATGTGTAAGTCCTTGTGTGTTTGCTTGTACCTCACTATTGTTTATCTATGTGTTTCATCTTTGGGCTAATAATTTCTTCAGGCCCTTTGATCGCTCTCGATGGTAAGCACTTAAATTCAAGTCAGACACTTGCACCACCCAAACCACATCACTAATTACCATCCCTCGCTCACCTTCCACATAATAAAACATCTCCCTTGATATGACCCCCGTTGATTGCAAGAACTAGAGTGGTTCATGAGGTCTGAAGGTTAGAAAGTTCTTTCCCTTTAGTGTGACATTGTGCACCCCATAAGGTGACATCTATGATGTAGCCTAACATGTCACACACGGAGATAGTTTCCTTCCACATTCCCCCCACTCCTCCTATCGACGTTCCTTTGCACCTCTCGATGCAATTTCTAGTTTATGTTGTGGCACTAATGGGAAAGGATTCCATGCTTGTTTCTACATTATTTAGCATTGTTATTACTTCATGCACTAATGGGTACATTTCCACTTATTCATGTGGTCAATCTTCCAAACTTGACACAAATTGGGTTAACATCCCTTTGAATAATCACTCATCTTCTTGTCAATTGTTTGAATTTCATCAATTCTTTTATGTTTTGAAGGATTCTCCCATTTTTTATATCCTTTCTACTATCATTTGTATTTCTATTTTCTTCAGGTTTGTATATTCTCCTTTTTTTCCTTTTGAATATGTTTGCATACTTTCTTGACCTCTCTTGGACATTCTCAATTTCCTCTATATTTCTTCCTTTTATGATTTCTCTTGAATACAACTATCCTCATCATCTCACGGTGGATAACCACAACTCCCTCTCCCCCCCACGCTGCCCACATCATTAGGCTTGACACTTTCGACCATGAATGGTTTATATCCATTGTATTATCATTCACTTGCTTGAGAAAAAATACTATTCCTTCTTGTCTTTAATGATGTTTGTGCTTGATGATCTTCCCAACTATGATATTTCCTTGACTATGTACCCTATTCCCTTCTTGACAATGAATTTTTCAACAATGTGGGTGTTTAACAAAATAAATCATTATATAGGTCAATGTAGAATCTTCATCGAATGCCATCTAAGGAAGTTATTTCCAAAATAGCGTGATCGTCACTTTAATCTTCAAGAAAGTGCTCAAAATCACTCATAAAGATTGGTTCTTTATGAGTTTATTAACCTCAACGATGGTTCTTCCTATTTTTCATTAGTAATTAACTAATATCTTCAACGAATGTCTTCCTCTCCTTTAGTATTAATTGAAGAAACTTCTTATGGGTTTATGTATAAATTATTCTCTTGTTTTTGCAAGCGACAACTAATGTATTCTCGAGTAATACTTCAAATAATTTTCTAATTTTCTTTCCCATAAGTCAATGATACATTTCTCTATAAACATCCATGCATATTTTTCTTCTAATTAACCATGTCTTAGACTAGTACAACTAGTGATGAAACCAATATTCTTATATAAGAGATTACAGATGAAGTTATACTTAACCAATTGTACAATAGTGAGCATATTACCTATCTATATGTATGTATGTATATAGTCTTAATCTATACAATCATAACATACATAGATGAAGGGAGAAATTAGTGGCCATGGAGCTAGCAATAGATAGTCATTATTACATATTCATATCCCTTGATTCTCTAACCTGACAAGTCTAGTATCACTATCTTTATACAATGTTTATATAGGAAGGAGTTATTTATTATTGTTCTAACCACCTTTGTTCGTTGATCCAACTTTTGTATTTCAACTAACATACAATATATCTTATTGCTAAATAAATTATTAGAGATATATGCACCTACAACACCACCCCATGGCACCTCTTATTTAACAATAAAAATCCTAGATTACATTTGATAAAAACTCATTTAATAAAATAATAAAATATCCTTTCAGTAAGGGAATGAAAGAAAATGATCACCACAAATAACCTTCTCTACTTCATCTCTTTTGCTTCTTTGAAAAAAATTAAAAACCAGATTAAGAGACAACCATCTTACCTAATCTAACACAAGTCATGAAAATCATTGATTCAAAACTCAGAGAGTTTTACCATTCATCTCACTTAACATTAAGCCAAAATCCTCTAACCAATAATGATATTGTAGTTGGTGACATCTAAAATGGATTTAGCTCATGCTAAATCATACTGGATGGTATTTTTACATATTAAACATTTAAACTTCCTAACAGTACTTTACAACCAATAGCTTTAAATCTTACTTCAAATCCTTCTATAATGTTATCCTTTTTTTTAATTCATAAACTTAAACTAAATAATAAAAAAATCCCTATACTATTACCAAAAACATATACTTTTGGTTTTTTCCTTTTATGACGGGAGAAGGATGAAAAATATCTTTCTTCATATTTGTTTTCCATGGATGGAATTCAAAGAACCTTTTTTCATGGGTCCTTTAATAAAAGGTCATGTTTCTTTTGAAAACAAAAGAATATAAAAATGTTGGGTTTTCATATTTTTTTTTTGGGGGTTAAAGAAGCCACTAGTGGAGGAATACATGAAAGTTAAAAGAGACGGAACAAATGGAAGGGAAACACATGGTCACATGGTGAGGTGTGCGGATGTGAGAGTACTTTCTAATGGTAGAGGGAAACACCACTTTGCAGAGAAAGGCATGACCTTCAAGGAATAGGAGGGAAGGGTGGAAACAATGATTTTCAAGAGGAATTTGTTTTTCAAAATAAATAATTTAAGTTGGTTTATTATATTTTTAATGGGAAGGAAAATGGTTTTTTTTAGATCAAAATATTTATATTATTTTCAAAGTCATGGATATATATCGATATTTATTGCTATTGGTTTGTCACTTAGGAAACCAAAAAAATAATATGAGCACAAAATTTTATGATTGTTTATATTATTCTTTACTTGAGAACCTGATAACCAAATTTTGAACATTTTATAGCATAGAAAACTAGAACAAAACGTAATAACATTAAAAACAACATGAAATTGAAGCGTTGTAGCACAATATTTCTTTGTTGATCTTAATTTTGTAGGGGTGTCCTCAAGGCTTGATGGGCGTGGCTCTCTATCAAAGTAGGATGAAGAAAGGTCGATGTTTGTCAAGTTCTTAGCTAGAAAACTGACCTTTCTATTAAGTTTATCCACCTTTTGAGCAGCTTTGCCATGCATATGATTAACTCTTTTTGTGCGTTTTCTTTTTTTGTGAAAACTCTTCCCATTAAAGCTTTTATATGCCAATACTAGTAAATAGTTTGCATGTAAGAGGTTTTCTTGGCCCTAGTAGAATTCCTAATGTTCAGTATCCAGTGTATTGTCTCCTGCTCTACATGTCTATTAGGAATGAATCTTTGAGATTGCTTGACTTGTTCCTCCACACCAGAGATAGCCTTTTGAATGAATGTATGGATTATGTCCTTGTAGCATTCCATTGATGCTTTGGAAATTGATTTAGCTCAAGTGCCACAACTAGAGGGTGGACTGAGATTAGAAGGGTGGTTGAGACCGGGGTATCCCCACCTGCCACTATAATTCAATCCAAAATATCTATTTCTAACCATAATGAAGGTAGGAGGATCAGGGGGAAAGGCTAAAAAGGAAAGCCTCTCGATTAGACAAAGAGGAAAGGAAGATGGACAACATGTAGAGTAGAGGGAGAACAATGAGAGACAAGAAATTGAGGGAGAAAATCTCGATATGACGTATGACGGGAGGGTAGAGGAGGAATAAGGGAGGGAGGAGATGAAGAATAGAGGAGGAGAGAGGAGGCAAAGGGGGAGAGACTAGAGAGGTACGAACAAAAAAAAAAAAAAAAAAAAAAAAAAAAAAAAAAAAAAAAAAAAAAAAAAAAAAACTAGGTGAACACCGAGAGAGACAATGTGATAGGAAAGAAAAGGAGAGAGAAAGGAGAATAAGGAAAGAGGCTTGGAGTAAGCTCGAAGGAAAATTCGAAAAACCAGAATCCCAAAAAAACCAAGATGAAACTTAAGTCATTAAAAAGAGAGTCTGAAACTGAAACAAAATTCCAAATTGGAATAAATAAAAGTCCAAACCTGTAATTGTTGGAGGCTTTGCAAGATAACTCTGGAGCTGGAGAACGTTGCTTGAAATTTTTTCCTTCAAGGATAAAGATCAGACCCCGATCCTCAATAGTTCCATAAATTAATTTTTCCAGCCCAACAACAACAATTATGTTCTCCACTCTCCATGGATAGAAGATTAAATGCATGCAGAGATGTTCAGTCTTTACCAATTGATATCCATATCGCTACCTCTCAACATAATTTACTTGTACCTAACCATTACCTCCCATAATGAGTGGTAACATTCCTTCAAGTACAAAAATTGGTTGAATGTACCTTCCCCAAACCTCACATGAACCAGATCTGTTATACTACAAACTCTTTCAATTTGCCTCGCTCCCCTTTATTCATGTGGCATATATGTATGCATGAGGCTACCAGGTGGAGGATAACCTTCTTTCTGTTCCAATTGCTTTGGCTTTCATCCCGAATTCAAGTGAGGCACCCTATCTTTGCGCCCTCCCGTAAGGATAATGGAAATAATATATATATATATATATCTCTCTCCTCTCTCTCTCTCTCTCTCTCTCTCTCTCTATATATATATATATATATATATATATATATAAAGTATTTTCAATATTAAATAGAGTGTATATAATGAAAAGGAAATGTTGATTCTGAATCAAAATTAATTGATTCTCAATCATGAACAAAGAATACCACTCTAATAATAGTTATGTTCCCAGTGATTTATAAATAGAACAAGTGCTACATAGTAGCTTGTCCCTACCGCTTAGTTAAAAAATAGTAAAACTATGTGATCACTATTGGGAACGGGTCCCCCAGGGTCAATTTTGGGGCTAAAACCCAAGTTTTGGGGTAGAAAGCCCATGTTTGTGTATAAGAAGTGTAAAGTCTCCGCATTTTATGGTTGCAGAGCACGAAGATGTGTAGTGTCATAAAGGGTTTCCGCCCTTAGTTTATGTAAGTCATGTCAGGTTTAGGAGATCTACCCATGATCCATGGACCATGGGATTGTATATAAAGGGAAGTCTTAGAAGATTCTACATCAGTTCAGTCTTGGTATGTTTTGAGTCATTAATGAATGTAATCGGTTTGTGAGAACTAAGAGCGAAGAGTATTAGCATAAGAAAGAGGCTCTGCAGCTGTGTGCATAGAGGCCTAGGGTAGAATTCCGTAGTTGAGTGCGCGGACCCCTACAGTTGTGTGCGCAGGGTGGTCAAAGTCTGTAAAGAAGATCTGAAGCATCAATGAAGATAATTATTCTGGAATTATTTGTGTATCATCTACTTTGCTTCTGTTATAAATGCATATGATTATGTTATGATGAATACTGGATTTATGTTTTAATGTTGTATTGATGCACGAATCCATATGTTTTGCTTTGTTATATGAATGCAAGCAAGAATATATGTTTACGCGAAGATCATCGTAATGCATGTTGAAGTTATCAGATACTTAAGTTAATCTGGGTGAATACGGAAGTAAGAGTAGTTATATAGGCATGTAAGTGTTTGATCTGCCTATCTAGGGTACGCGAAGGACAGTCGTAGACCTTCGCGGAGGTCTAGAGGATGACTAAGAGGAGTATATTGATAAGCCCTAAAAGGCTTATCGACTTGCACGAAGGAAGGTTTAGGGTATAAAATGACATTAATACCATCTCTGGGTGTGGAAACTTGGTTCCTGCATCCCCCCCATACTAATTTGGGTGAGACTTCAGTCCACACTCCGCAGATTGATGCCGAAAGGGCCAGGTGTGTAGGGATTTGCTTAGCTAATTAATGCTAAACTTGGGTCAAGGCCCATCAAGCCAACAAATGGTTCCATTACTGGGATTGGGATCTACATAAAGAGATGTGTGATGTCGCATCACCGGAATCCAACTAAGAACGAGATCGAAGACTGGTTGGATAGAAAGATCCACAAATTTGCGGCGCAAGACAATAGGAATCCGCGATTGACAAAAGAACAGTGGTTGGACATATATATGTACACAAAGATACACGAAATCTTCTTTTGTTCCCTCCCGGTCGAATTAGAAGCCTTGGAAGGTGGAGGTTTGACGATCCAATACTCTGGACCTCGGAGTTAGTGTGGAGATTAGAAGCCTCTAAAGATAAGATCACACATGTTGTCGATCATTTGCTCGATCATATCATAGGAGGATTCGTGACTGAGTTCGTGATTGATATTTTGATCAGTTACAACGAAGTAAAGCGCGCTTTTTCAAGGGACTGCAAGGTAAGTATTTAAGGTCTTTAAATACTTGGATTAAGATGATCTTGTGTGAAAAGCAGGTTATGTAGCTACCTTGATGTTTGGAGCTACGCGAAGTGGAAAGATATTTAGGGATAGAGGGAAAACAAAACCTGAATATAGTTGTTGATTGGACCTCCTCTGAGTGATAACAAGGAAGCAGCATAGGCTTCTCCGTAGAGCATTGTTCAACTAATAAGATAAGGGTTCCCACGAATACCCCATCCACCTACACCACCTCCATCTTCACCTCTGCCACATATGCCTTCACCCATACCACCGCCACCATCCAATATGGAAAATTCAGTAAAATTGCATGTATTTAAGGGGTCGGGAACTGAGGACCCGGACCAATTTTGGTTCATCGCAAATGCCGTATAGGACGCTCAAGGTATTACAGATGATCAAATGAAGAAAGCAACGTTGGTTACTGCTTTGCAGGAACACGTGCTAACATGGTATATTAAGTATTGCACTGATAACTCGATGGCTTCATTAATAGATATTCAGACTGCGCTGAATAAGGAATTCAACAAGCCCAAATCTGAAGCTCAATCAATTATGGGATTCAAAGAGATCATGATGAAGTCTGGAGAGACACCTTGGGATTTGGATCAAAGCTTGAAGTGCACAATCCACGAAGCCAACATGAATCTTACAAATGGGCAGCACCATGAATGGTTTTTGGCTTTGCTCCTGCCTCATCTAAGGGTTTATTTGTCACAGCAAAATATTGGAACCTAGGTGGAAGCCCTGGAGATTGCAATGAGATTGCACGAGACACTGATGCAAGATGATAATTTAGAGGTTCAGCAGATTCACGCACTATTGCAGAACCTGTGCCTAGAATTTCAAAGTCTGAAGAAAGATAGAACAGTTCGACCAGAGGTGCATGAAGAAGTTTGGTGCCTGAAGTGCAAAAGTCAGGGACATGACAAAGATCATTGTCCAATCTTCATGAATTATGGTGTAGTAGGGGGGTCGATGCCTCTGAGGCTAAAATATCAAGCAAGGCGAAGTACAGGACCTGTGCTATGGTGTGCTATCTGTCATGTAGTTGGAAAACATGCGGCAGACAATTGCCATTTGCTGCAGAAATTTGTACAGACAACACAACAACTCTTCTGCAACTTCTGTCAATTAGTGGGTCATGATGAGCGTAATTGTCGTAGTTATGAGCCAATGATGGATAAAACGCCCGTATATAAGGTGCAGGCAAAAACCCGGCCTCTGGACCAAGGCGCTGGGGGAGTGTGAGGCGAATATCAGGGGCGCAGACGAGGCCGAGGTGGGGGAGGACCCGGTAGAGGTCGGGGACAGGTCATTTGTTACAACTCTGGAGGACCAGGACACGATGCGCGAGATTGCATGAACCCGACACGCTTGTCATGCCGATATTGTTGTTGGGTAGTGCAAGCCCCCCGGAACGAGTGTGGGGTGCGAAGCCCGAAATTTTGGGTAATATTAGGGTAAAAGACTTCACGGAAATCGTGGAGCACAAACTTTAGAAGGTTGAGTCAAAGGGTAGTTTGCCCAAAAATAATGTAAAGAAATAGTAATAGAGACGGCCCGTGGAGGGATCATGGGCCAAGGGAAAGTATAAATATAGCAGGGCTCTATGAGGGAAGGTAGTTCTTGAAAAAGATGGAATGTAATGGGTTCTGAAAGGAAATAGTTTGAAAGCGTCGGTAAGTCCGAGTCAAGGGAGTAGGGTAGAATGTGGAGGCTCTGTAGTTGTGTGCACAAAGGCCTAGAAAGTCCGCAGCTATGTGCGCAGACCCCTGCAGCTGAGTGCGCAGGGTGGATCTGGATGTATTGTTGAAGATTGATGATAAAGATAAGTTTCTTCTGAATCCTGTGTTGATTGTGACTGTACTCTTTTATGACAAATGAACTGTTATGATTTCTGCATTTGCTACGGATGAATTCATGTGAACTGGATTAATCTTGATGCACGAAGTAACCAAAAGTAATAAATGTTTTCTTTAAAGACCATTTTAACTATATCATACCAATAATAAGTGATTCAATCTGTAATAAGCGCGAGAAAGGTATTCTAATCTGCACAGATCTAGCATAGTGTGAAACTGCAGAACAGCGCGCGAGCCCCAAACCACATCCAAGACATCCCTAGGGTGCGGCAACCTGGTTCCAGCACCCTCCCCTGCTACCTCGAGTGAGACCTCAGTCCACGCTTCGCGAGATATTGCCGAAAGGACCGATAGATGCGGGATTTGTTTGGTTAAATAATTCTTCCAAACTGGATCAAGCCCATATAAGCCAACAATTGTACTCAATTTGACCATGCAATAGAGGATTACCCTGTATAATTAGCTACGATAGGCAAAAAGAGGGCACAGCCTCAGTAGTTGAATCATAACCTATAGATGATGAGGGTTGAGCCTCGCGAGGAGGATTTTAAGGTAAATATTTTTCTGCGAAGTGGAATGACGACTGGCGAAGATAAGGGAAAGCAGCCTGAAGAAGGTGAATGGGTTTGCAAAGCACCAGAAAAGGAGATCAAGTTTGATCTAGAGCGCACAAAGGAAACATTTATGGAAGCAAAGAAAATATTTGCTAAGGCCTCTATCTCAGGAAGTTAGGATAAGCCAGCTGAAGAGATGGAACCTTCCATGCTTACTACTTCCTTGGAGACTTGTATGAAGCTGATGCGCGATAACAAGGCTGTGAAAGGATTGTAGGAGCTGATAAATAAGTGCACCGGAAAAGAAAACGCTCTAGATAGACGCATAGTTAGGAATACTGGTAAGCATAAGGCAAGAACAAGGCACGAGATGAGGCTCATTACGCAGATAAGAGAATATGAGATGGATCAAGTTATTCTAGATCTGGGATCAGACGCGAATGTTTTTCCTAAACAAACATGGGAGAGGATGGGGAGACCTGCGCTGCAGTGGTCTCCGATTCGGCTAATAATGGAAAATCTGCAGGAAACCATGCCCATGGGAAGATTGCAGGGAGCGACAATTGATATTGAGGATGCGAGCGCATTGGCTGATTTTGAAGTGATAGAGATTGTGGATGACAACAATCCCTACCCTACGCTCCTTGGGATTGATTGGGATACTGACATGAATGGGGTAATCAATTTGAAGAAGCGGAAGATGATATTTGAGAAGAAAGCTCTTCGTGTAGTAGTGCCCCTGGACCCTGTAAAAGGACCGCACTATACTGAACCGGTCCGCGATTATGAAAGCGTTGATGATTTGGACCAGATTTATAAGATAACGTCACGAGATTAGGATTGGGTGAATCTGACAGCAAATAGACTCATTGCCTGGGACCGCGAAAGTTCCTGCACATCAAAGTCAGATGAGGAGTTGAAGCACTAGCATAATTGACTGCATGAAGTATCTATGCTGCATTGTAATACGATGACCAAGTCATTGCATTGTGTATCATCGGAGGTAAGGAGTCTGCCATATTATGATGGTTTAACTGATGTCGATAAAATTTTGGATGCATTCGAAAGGGAAGTGCCAAGGAAGAATCACTTCCACGCCTTAGATTGGGCGTTACGCTCTACACCAGCGAGATGGTGGGGTATGCACAAAGACAGTTTTGATGATTGGCATGTGTACAAAAAGATGACAAGATTACAGTTTGGTCACTCACAAGTGCGACTAACAGAGAAATATGATGGAAGGGATCATCCACACGATCACTTGGCCAAATGTACTAAGGTTTATGGAGCAGAGCCTCAGCCTGAATGGGTGCATCTATTTTTTCATGCTTTGGATGTAATACCGATGAACTGGTACTTGGAAATAGAGCTCAGCCATGGCATTGAAGAATGGGACATTTTGCAACAGGGATTCTTGATGACATTTAGCTTTGAGGATGGATTTGAAAGTATTGATGAGGCATTACAGGAATTCAAGGCAACAATCTTCAGACTACCGCAGGATCCCTTGGACTTAATTCAACTAGACTGGACCACCCAGTTGTGCTATGGGCTAGAGTGCTACAATGTGACTACCGAAGAAGAGGACAATGATCTCAGTAAAATTAATATCCCAAAGACTAAAGGTCACCGCGAAGTTGAAGGACCGCAAATTGAAAATCCAGATATCACCGCGCTGCTAAAAACAAGACAAGTGAACATTGGAACAGAGGCGGAGCCGAATTTGCAAAGATTGGGGACTACTGGGATGACGCAACAATAAATAAGGTTGTTGAAATTCTCCGTGAATATCAAGGCTTGTTCCCTACAAAGTTTTTAGAGTTGAAGGGATAATAGGGAACCTGGGAGTTATGAAAATTACGTTGAAACCGGATGCAAATCCAATCAAGCAAAGGCCTTACCGCTTCAATCTGAAGTATAAAGAAAGAGTCCACTTAGAGTTGGGTAAAATGCTTGCAGCGGGTATTCTTGAACCAGTAGAAGACTCTGATTAGGTGAGCCCAATAGTAGTTCAGGAAAAGAATCAGAAGGATGAAATAAGGATATGCATAGATCTCAAGAAGTTGAATGACGCCTACGTACATGATTCCTCTCCAACTCCATTCACCAACGAAGTGTTGGATAATGTAGGAGGACAGGAAGCATATTCATTCACGGATGGGTTCTCGGGGTACCATCAGATCAAGATCGTGCCGGAGGTAGAAGTAAGATGACCTTCACCATAGAGTGGGGGTGTTTTTAGTATACGTAATGCCTTTTGGACTAAAGAATGCACTGGCGATCTTTTCATGTGTAGTCATCACGATGTTTAAGGACTTCATTCACAAGTTTACGGAGGTATACTTTGACGATTAGACAGTGTTTGGGCTGGTGAAACACCATGTAGATAGCCTACGATTGATGTTGGATACATGTCGTAGGTATCAGATCGTGCTCAATTTGAAGAAATGTTTGTTCTGTGTTCCTTTCAGAATCTTGTTGGGCCACGTGGTGTGTAGACAAAGATCAATGGTTGACCCAACTAAGATAGCAGTTATAATTAACTTATAGGCACCAAGAAGTGTGAAACAGCAGCGCACAACGTTGGGGCATACTGGATACTATAGAAAGTTCATTAAGAGTTATGCCCAGATTACTACGTCGATGAAGAAGTTGCTAAAGAAGGATGTTACACTCTGTTGGAATGAAGAATGTGAGAAAAGCTTAGATGTGTTAAAGGAAAAGATGGTCATCACTATGATCCTAATCTTCCCAGATTAGAAGAAGGAATTTCATGTGCATGTGGACGTGTCATGTATTGTGCTCGGGGCAGTACTGACACAGGCCGGTGAGGGAGAGTTGGATCACCCTATAGCGTTTACAAGTAGGAAGTTGTCTAAAGCTGAGAATAATTATTCAACGACAGAGCACGAAGTTTTGGCTATGGTGTATGCAATCTATAAGTTTAGACACTACTTTCTAGGTGGACATTTTAAGATGTATACAGACCATTCTGCATTGAAGTACTTAGTTAAGAAGCCTATGTTGGGGGGGTAAGATATGTAGATGGCTGCTGCTATTTCTGGAATATGATTTCGAAGAAGCCAAGATGATTGAATGTCGGACCAGATCATCTATCGTGCATTGAAATAGGATAGGAACCTACTAATTTGGAGGAAGGACTGCCTGACATGCAGCTCTTTGCAGTGTGCGTCGCGGACAATCACTTTGCAGATATCATACACTTCTTGACGGCATTGACGACTCCAGAAGGGTATACTAGTAAAAAAAAAAAAATTTGGTGGTGCGCACGACAAATTTTTCTGTCATTGTAGGGCATTTAAATAAAATGGGCTCGAATGAAATTTTGCGACATTATGTACCTGACTTTGAACAAAACAACATCCTTTCTGAAGCTCATGGAGGAGCCGCGGGAGGACATTACGCAGGAAAATTAACAGCGTAGAAGATTTTACGCGCTAGGTTGTGGTGGTCGACAATGCATAAGGATTACAAGGCTTATTGTAAGGCATGTGATGCATGTTAGAGGACGGGTAGGCCATTGCGGAGGGATGAGTTGCCTCTGAATCCGCAGCTGTCATTACAACCATTTGAGAAGTGGGTGATTGATTTTGTAGGACCAATTCAGCCTCCAGGAAAGAAGACAGTTGCGCGGTACATCATCACCGCGACTGAGTATTTGACTAGATGGGCGGAGGTGCGGCCTATGAAGGACTGTACAGGGGCAACAACAACAAAGTTCATCTTTGAGTATGTATTGACTAGGTTTGGTTGCCTGAAGATTTTGATGAGCAATCGTGGTACGCATTTCCTTAATGAGACGATCAGTGCGTTGATGGAGGAATTCCATGTTTATCACCAAAAGAGTATGCCGTATCACCCACAGGCTAATGGGACAGTTGAAACATTTAATAAGATATTGGAGAATGCGCTAACGAAGGTTTGCAATGCACAAAGAAATGACTGGGGTGTGCGCGTACCCATGGTGCTATGGGCTTACAAAACGACTTGCAAAAAGCTAAATGGACAAACGCCTTTCATGCTAGTTTATGGCACACAAGTTGTGATGTCGATGGAGTACATTGTACCTAGTCTGCGCATAGCGGCATTCACAGGAATGGTAGATCGCGGAGCCCTAGAAGAGAGGCTCGTGTAGCTGACAGAGCTGGAAGAGGATAGATTTTTGGCTAGATTCCATCAGCAAGTTCAAAAGGAGCATGAAAAGGCGTGGCACGATCGGCACATCAAACTGCACACCTTCAAGGTAAATTATTTAGTGTTATTATATGACAGCAAGTTTGATAAATTTCTAGGAAAATTTGAGATGCATTGGCTGGGGCCCTATGTCATCAAGGAGATTACCGATGGTGGAGAAGTTCAAGTGGTGAAGTTGAATGGAGATCAATTTCCAGGGAAGGTAAATGGCAATCAATTGAAGCCATACACCGGGGATCCAGCCAGATGACTATATGACGAAAGCACAGTCTTAGCGCTCCATGCAGCTGAAAAGAGGTGCGGGACTATAAACTACATTTCTCGGGGTGTAGAGCTACACAACGGTGGGACTGCACAGAAAGGAGGAACGTCAAAGTATCAACAGACGCATGAGGGGAGCTATGCTATAGGAGGAGCAACCACACAGGGCAGCCAGAAAGTGACCGTTATGGTCACTGTTCATAATTTGACAGTGAGAAAATGGCTAAGAGGAGCGGGGGGGGCATTTAAGGCCGAAATTAAATGTGAGATCTTTGAAAATGTGCCACAATCTAGCATTTATGAACGTATTTTGGGGGGAACGGTCATATTCGAATTTGCCTATAAATTACAGATGGTCGCCTAACGAAAAACACTTTTCATGTTGAGAATTAAGGTGTCGAGCTATCAGTTGTGCATGAACCCTAAGAGTTTTGAGGCTTTGGTGGCTAGTTCAGTGTTTGACAGATTGCCTAAAGCAACCCAGGAGCTTCTTACTAGCCTCATGTTGGCGCTCATGGAAACCGCAAGTGTTGGAGGATCAATGGCCTCTGAGGGAGCTGGCCCTAAGGTCGTAAGTGTAGAAGTGCCTGCAAAAGTACCAAAATCGCCGAGGTCACTCAGGCTGAGGCCTACGCCACCAAAATAGGGGCCTAGGACAAAGAAAGATAAGCATAAAGTGACATAGCTGGTGCGCAAATCACCGAGAAAACACTAGAAGAAATAAAATCCTACCGCGCAAGAGAAAGGCAAGGTGGTAAACCTAGAATCCGATGAGGGCATGGAAAACACTCGTATGGGCACAAAGGATATAAATATTGAAGGGGTAGACCCTATTTCCAAGTTACCATAATACATCCTTCTGCGCAAGGCAAGTTGAAGGTCTTGAAGGACTTAGATGAGGGAAAATTTTTACTTAACACGTCGTTGCTGCCAGACCAGATCACATTCGAAGGTCCACGCTTGGCGCACATGCCACATCTGAAGTTAGAGGATTGGGACTTGGTGAATACTAAGCGGTTCCCCCACTTGGCGAATAATACATTTATGACCTGCGTCTTCTATAAAGATTCTAGTGTGACCGCGCTAGAGCTGAGGCAGTGGATTAAAGGGGTGGAAAAGGTAGGATTGTTGAACTTGCTATGGGTGTCGCATTACAACCAGATGCCCATAACTTTGATAGTGATCAAACAATTTTTATGCTTGGTGCATGATGGGTGTCTATGGTTAGGAGAACTGATACCGATCACCGATATGTTGATCTATAGGATCACATTGCTACCGCATTCAGGGATGAATCCAACCAAGGCCTTTGGCAGAAAGACAAGCGAGCACAACCTTGCCGAGAGAATGAAGGACAAGTTTAAGCTTGTCAAGAAACCATGCGGCTACTCATTTTCCAACATAACCGACCCCGCGGTTAAGGTAGCCACCCAGATTCTGGCTGGGAAAGTAATGAGGAAGTGTTGCACAGATGAAGTGTCACCACTAGTTGTGTCATTAGCGGCCTAGTGTGTGGAGGGCATACAATTCAATTGGGCACACTACCTCTGCAGTGAGTTCCTCGTGAACTGTATAGAAGCACAAGACCAGAGTAAGACCTTCCATTATGCATGGCTTCTACTATCAATCGTACTGGTCACGTGGGAGTTATCGAAGGACAGTCAGTTTCCTACGATCGCATCAGATTTGGCAGAAGCAGCGAAGTTTGCTTCGCTCTGGGCCATAAAGGACCCCGAAAGGGTCAAGGATAGTAAGATCCTTTGGGTGCTGATGGAAGTAAGCATCAATGCTACGATAAACCGCAAGTTGTGGCTATCACCAACTATCTTCGAGCAGTTGTCGGGCTATGTGGATTTCAAAGCAGATTTCCACTGTGTCTCCATGTGGGCACGAAAGGACCCTGAGCAGAAGTGGTATGATATCCCATACCTTGCGATAGATGATGCAATCGCAGTGGTCCTTGAGCATTGGCCCGTAGAGTGGTGCATGGCCTCAGATTTGTCAGTTGGGTCTAGTAAGTCCGCAGGAAAGCAAAAGAAGGTGGAGGCCTGGTTGAAGATGCAACAACTGGTTGAAAGGAGGAAAAAGGAGGATAAGGAAAAAGCCAGATCAGAGCACGCTACAAAGGAGCATGCCGCAGAGAAGGAAGGGGAGGAAGAGCGCGACTCCGACAAAAGTTAGAGGTCTCCTTCGCCGCAGACAGAGGATGATGAGCAGCAATCAGAACAGGGTGGTGGAGACCAGATAAAGCGCACTCAGGAGAAGGAAAAAGAAGGGTCGCGGAAGAAGTCCAAGGCCATTTAATCATCACTCGACTTGATCACCTTGACAAAAGGTGACTTGGAAGGCATCGGAGATAAAGTACGGGATGCAACCATAGAGTTGCTACAGTAGTTTGAGCAGCAGCAGAAGCAAGCATTGGTTGCCATTCAAACGAATCTACGCGAGTTGCATATCCAAACTACTCAACTGCAGACCGGTGTTGGGCGAGGTAGCGTGGCATCGACTAGTTTGGCAGCAGGGACCTCTGAAGTAGCATAGATGGTCCGCTCCTTGGATCTCCGAGCCGTCGTGCTGCCGAATGGAGCTTTGATGACAAAAGCGGAAGCTGACAGGGCTACTATCAGCACTCTTAAGAAGGTTGGGTTGAGCTTGGCCATGCTTCCAAGTGAAGCCCTTCACACCTTATAGGCAGGTGTGATTGCAGAACTTTAGGCTCAAGAGTAGCGCGTGCTAAGTGTGATCAGTGAATGAAAGGTGAACAATGCACATTTGTTCGTCGAGAAGACTTCACCAATTGACACATGGAAGAAGGTGCAACAGAAGAATGAGCACACTGTGGCAGTAGTCCTTGAAGCATGTAGAATCATTTTGGAGCTACATATCCTAGAAGAAGCGTTGGTGGAGGCCAAAATTTGGAAGCTCACTGCAGGTGTGCAAGACGCAAAGACAAAACTAGCTAAGGTTCAGTTTGAGCTGAACCTTAAGATCACAGAGCTTGAGTTGAAGGCCCAACCTTCAACTCCACCAAAGATCAGAGAGCAGCGCGAGGCAGCTGTCAAGGATGCAGTTGCTACAATAGATGTCGCAGTAACAGATTGCACCGCGCTCTTTGAGCAGTCGTTGGAGGTCCTTACCGGTCTATAGGAAGATCCCAACCTGCAGAGGTTAGCAATAGAGGCGATGGAATTACAGCAGTAGTATGACGAGGTTAGAGCGACGATGCGTACCGTCGCCATCACACAGAGGTTGGCCAAGCTGCAGAAAGCAAAGGGACTGAAGGAACAGGTGGACGCAGCACAACGAAGAGAGGTAGTACTAAAGGCCAAATTGGGGCCTTGGTTGGATCAGGCCTATGTGCTCACTGCCACCATTAAGGGAAAATTGGCTAGCCTATAGGCAACACAGTAGCAAGTCAAGGCAGATAGTGTGGGACCAGCAACAGAGTAGTTGGTGTTGTAGGTTAAGCAGGCGGTGACGCAGTGTGCCGCCAAAGTTGCAATGGTACAAGTAGAGCTGGGAGGTCTTCGCGACAAGATCTCTGCACTAGCAGAGTGACTCGTGGGCGAGTCACCATATCTGTGTTGGGGGCCTGTTGGGAACGAGTCCCCTAAGGTTAATTTTGGGGTTAAAAGCTAAAGTTTTTGGGCAGAAAGCCCAAGTTTTTGTATAAGAAGTGTAAAGTCTCCACATTTTGTGGTCGCAGAGGGCGAAGATGTGAAGTGCCATACAGTGTTTCCGCCCTTAGTTTATGTAAGTCATGTCGGCTTTAGTAGATCTACCCATGGTCCGCAGACCATGGGATTGTATAAAAAGGGAAGTCTTAGAAGAGTCTAAGGCAGTTCAGTCTTGGTATGTTTTGAGTCATTAATGAATGTAATCGGTCTGTGAGAACTAAGAGCAAAGACTCTTAGTGTAGGAAAGAGGCTCTACAGCTATGTGCGCAGAGGCCTAAGGTAGAACTCTGTAGCTAAGTGCGTGAACCCCTGTAGCTGTGTGCCCAGGGCAGTCAAAGTCTATAAGAAGATCTGAAGCATCAATAAAGAGAATTATTCTAGAATTATCTATGTATGATCTACTTTGCTTTTGTTATAAATGCATATGATTATGTTATGATGAATATTGGATTTATGTTTTAATGTTGTATTGATGCACGAATCCATATGTTTTGCTTTGTTATACGAATGCAAGTAAGAATATCTACTTACGTGAAGATCATCTTAATACATGTTGAAGTTATCAGATACTTAAGCTAATCTGGGTGAATACGGAAGTAAGAGTAGTTATAGAGGCATGTAAGTGTTTGATCTTCCTATCTAGGGTATGTGAATGATAGTCGTAGACCTTCGCGGAGGTCTAGAGGACGGCTAAGAGGAGTATATCGATAAGCCCTAAAAGGCTTATCGACATGCGCGAAGGAAGGTTTAGGGTATAAAATGACATCACTACCATCTCTCGGTGCGGAAACTTGGTTCACACATCCCCCCCATACTGGTTTGGGTGAGACTTCAGTCCGCGCTTTGTAGTTTGATGCCGAAAGGGCTAGTAGTATAAGGATTTTCTTGGCTAATTAACGCTAAATCGGGATCAGGACCCATCAAGCCAACAATCACTATTGTTATATATTAAAAGAATTGGTTACTATTTGTGAGTCTAGAAAATTACAATTTAAAATATAAATTAATATTTTCACATTTTTTGAAAGAAATATGATTGGTCAACCACTTGTTTGATGGATTCCCTATTTGTTTAAAAAATTTGCATCTTAACTTAAAAAATTAAGAAAATAATACAATGTATTATTTATAAATAACTACTTGTAATATATAGTTTTTTTTGGATGAGGAAAACACAATGATCTTTGAAATGTTATATTTATAAAGATAGTTTAGTTTAAATATACGATAGTATATAATTTGATCGTAATTTGATAGTAAAATATATTTTACTTTTAATAATATAATATGAGTTAACTATATATATATAATATAATATATATTAATAATATATAAATAACACAATATTAAAATGAGAGATGACTATAATTATTTTAAGTTTGGGTCAACCTGTCATGGAGAACAGAAATGTTCCCATTTTTAGATCTACACTCATTTTCTCCGATATGGGTTAAGAAAAAGTTGCAAATCGCGGACATTGGTTAGATGGCAAGCGAACCAAGTTGGTGCACTTCAATTAATTATTTAATTATTTTTTTTAAAATGTTAAATGTTTATCACGTAATATAAGATTTGCCTAAAATCAATTTTATGTAAATTTATTTTATTTAGTATATATTTTAATAATTATAATATAAAATTTAAAAGTAATTTAATATTATTTTATTTAGATATTATGAATACACTCTATAGAGTTTACATATTATATCAAATCTCCTTTTAAAGAAGAAGTATTTTGCTACTTTGTTGACTTCGAAAAAGCATTTGACACAGTCCCTAGGGATAAGTTGTGGCATAGAACGGAAGAACTTGAAATTCCTGTGCATTATCGAGTCGTTGTCCATGGAATTTATGAAGAAGTGAAAGTGAAAATTAGAACCTTAGCAGGTATTTCAGAAAGCTTTAGAAGTGGCATTAGAGTCAAGCAAGGTTTCCCTCTGTCCCCTACTCTTTTTGGTTTATATATTGATAATTTGGAAGAGTGGTTAAATCTACAAGGTGGAGATGGTGTTCGGTTGGGGGAGTTTATGATAAAGCTTCTTTTATATGCTGATGATATTGTATTGATTTCTAAAATAGGCCCACAATTTTCAAATGCACTTATATGCCCTTGAGCATTTTTGTAGAGTAGTGGGGATGCAAGTCAATATGATCCAGGTGGATGTTGGTGGCCACCCACCTATCCCATTTGGACCCCCACAATTGTCTCTTTCAGCATTTTTAGTTTCCTTAATTGTAGCACAACTTACTATTTTTAGCAGTTTTTCGGGTCCTAAATTTCCGGAGCCGTTTTGAGGCCCTAAACGACGTTTTTTGCGGAATCTAGGGGCAACATGGGTCCATGGAATGGACCGATGTTTCCCGTTCCAACAATGGTATTTCTCGGATATATCTTTCTAACGAGCTATCATACGCGTCAAACGGAGATCATATGCCAAAGTTACGACCCCAGGAAATTGATGTACCAATTTACCCAAAACGGGGCCCACAATTGGGCGTTTCATCTTCTAAGGGTCGGTTTTGGAATGTGAAGGGTTTTCCATTGTTTCTCAATAATAAATAGGCCTTCGAGCCTCATTGTAACACAAGTTCGGAACAGTTCAGAGACATGTAGCCGCACATCTCTTCTCAGAGATAAGCTACCATAGTCCTAGATGGTTTATTTCCAATTCTGGTTGTAAGCATATTTCGGTATTTTCCATTAATGAAATGAAGTTATTATTTCCGCTGCATCTTTGTGTATATGGTTATCTCTGTATTTTATTGCGTTCCTGTTTAAATCTGGATCAGTGAATGCAAAGGTGACTCATCGTGGATGCTCTGAACAAGGGTGACTTGATGATGCTGCCACACAAAATAGGCCTGGTGGGGACCATGAAATCATGAGTAAATGATGGTTACTCATAATGAAAATTGACACATGAGACGACAAGCATTAAGGGGATATGTTCCCTAAGGTACAAGTGTCACATATGAAGAAATTCGATTTTGAGAGGAAAGGAAGTGACCCTTCTTAGAAAAATGGATTCCTGGTTAAGTATCAAATCATCAAAATTAGAGAGAGACACATTATAATACTCAATGAGATATTTCTAATGATGCTAACGGTTCGTCAAGTTGAGCTATGGTTTAGTCAAAATGTGCAACAGAAAAATTGTGGGTTTTCCAATAAAAGGGTGTTTTCCCTCCAATTTGAGAGGAGGAGAAGGCCCTAAATATTATGGAGATCATAGCGAACAAACCAACCATCGGAATCAGGGTCTGTGACTTTTAGGAAAGTGGCCTTACTGGTCTAAAGACGGCCTTAATGCTTCTTGGAACGATGGTTCTTGGTGAAGAGCTAGGAGAAGTGGAAAACGAGAATGAACTACTAGAGGAGGTCTAGAATCATTTTCACCCACTAAGTCAAACATGGGGACTATATGTGTTATCACCAAAAAATTGATCATCTAGCCTAATTTAATATATGGATCCAAGTACACCATGTAAAGCCAATTTTACCATAGTAAAATTGCTTTCACTGTGAGAAATTACTTAATAAACCACCTTTGTTAACTAATTTGTAGTTAAACCCATGAAGAATAATTAAATAAGTCACTATTTATTTGATTTTATTCTATGAATAATTAATTAAACCATTGTTTTATTATTATTCTTTGTTAAATTTGACCCAACCATGAAAAATAAATAGATAAATCATTATTTTTCTTATTTTTCTCTAACAATAACTAATTAATCATTAATTAATTACTATTATTTGTTAAATTTGACTAAATCCCTTAAGAATAATTAAATAAATCATTATTTATTTATTATTCCTTAACTAATTCCTTGAGATAATAAATAAATCATTTATTTATTTATTATTTCTAAATAAAAGTTTAAATACTTTTTCCCTCCTAAACAAATATAATAAAATTATTGAGGTGGTTATTCCAAAAATGGGACCAATAATATTTTATTATTTCTCATTATTCGAGGATAACTCAATATTTTGTTATAAATAGGAGGGTTTTCCATTCACTATTCACTCTCGATTATTTTCATTGTTTCACTCATTGTTGTAACTTTGATTATTTTCATTGTCACACACCATATTTTGTTTGGGTTTATGCATTGTAGAGGAGAGAGACTCTACAAAAGCTGAAGACGTTTGGGGATAGCCAAGAACCAATCTCGTAGAGGGGGACTAGTAACATTTATCTATTCTCTTCACAAGTGTTATTATTAAATTATTCTTTACATATTTGGTTTCCATTGGATGTTTGGGGTTATTACTCTTTCTTTCATGGTTTAACTATGATCGTAGCATAGATCAAAATTTTGGCAGGTTTTTTTCTATTAATAGCTGCAGATCTAGAATGCTTAGTAGTCATTTATATTGTTGACATTGTTTTTCATCCACAATATTAAGTGGGTTCTTTTCGTACATCATTGAGAAGAAAACACTACAACAAATTGGCAACTCCACTGTGTTTTATACTTCAGATCCAGAAACCTAGGTGACCTTTGGTTTTCAGCTTAGGGTTTCTTATTTTTCCAGTTCTATTAATGTTTCCTAGTGTTTTAACCCTAGATCTAATAATTTTCTAACTTCTACAAGCTTTTTGGTCATTGTGCAAGTCATAGGAACCAGTGCGGCAAAGGTGACACTTTTTTTCTGAAATTTGCAGACCAGGAGTCTTGGAATAGAAATCATAGTTTTCAGCCCAAAATGTGCAATCTGAGCTTCAGAACACAACTTTTAGACCAAAAAGTGTGATTTCATAAGAAAACAGGCCAGAACCTGCGATTTCTGCATTTTAGGGTTTCTCTCAGATCTGTTTTTGGGTTTTACTAAGAGCTATCTATTGGGTGTCTGACTTCTATCTCATCTTGATTAGGCCTTGATCCATTTTGTTTTACTCGTCGAAGTCAAATTTAGCCTCCCCTTGGGCTTCTATTACACTTCCACCTTTCTAGGAGAAGTTTAGCTGAGTGAGAAGTCTGAGTTTCTACAGCACTTTCAACAACATTTTCCAGATCTCTAACCTTTCGTTTCTTATCTATTAAGATAGGTTGCTACCATCCACAATTTCACATTTAAACTTGTTTGGTCATTCCCTTAGGGCCCCATCGGTTTCCCTAGGTGTTTCACCCATCTCCCTATCTATTTTCAGCGATCTCCCCCTCTAGTTTTTTGTTGTTGTTGCACCACTTTCTAGCAACTTAGAGTCACTTGAGCCCTATCACACCGACATTCAGATCTCTTGACCATTTTAGTGTATTTTCCATTGGTTTAGCCACCAATCAGTGCAGTGTTTGCAAACCTAGTTTGGGTGGGGTTTAGTTAATTGTTTTGTTGTTCATTTTTTATTATTTATTTTAGTTTATTTCCAGCAAGTTTTTTTTGTTCTTTACAATCACAATCTGGGCTTAATCAATTAATACACTTGCACACACAAACACACCTTAAGTGAAGGGCACTTGGTTTACATCGCCAAGCCAAGACTTAACATAATAAATTTATCTCACCGCATCAGAGACAAAAGATATATTGTTGATCTCCCTTCACCATTTCCATGTTCAGTGTGTCCTTCCATCATTGTGCCACCAAGGCGTGTGTTGCAGAGACTATTAGGCCTTCACCCCAAGTTTCCTCTTCAGCGTATTACTCCTCCCCATCAGGTTCGAGTTCATAGCCCTTCGAGTCTCCATCCCAACTCTTCTCCTGGTCCTTCTAATTCCTCATCTGATTCCAAGCCTCCTTCACTACATATCATCACCATGTTTGGACCCACAAGTGGTGCAAGAACCCAAACTAATGGTGGATCCAGCGCTATATGGTGGTCACATAAGGTGGAACAGTCTTAGGAACCATTACAATAGCCCCCATGCTCCCCTTTATGGCTGGGTTAAGTCTACTTGATTTAAACTAGTTGATAAACGACCCCATACTTCATGATACTGGTTGTCCCTCTATGTCGATTAAGCTTCCCTCAGACATCCCAAAGTTTGAGGCTATTGTTGGAGAGGATCCTACCAATCATGTTCGATCCTTCCATATGTGGTGTTCATCCAACTCCATAACCAATGAATTCGTTCATCTTCTGTCTAGAAAATCTGATGTAGGTTAACCCGATAATGTAATATAAATCAAAGCAGAATACTATAACCTACTTCTACTATCAATTTGTGGAAGCTTAAAAATTGAGCTGAACAATATAACCAGAAGAAGAAGAATCAATGCATAATACACATGAAAATACTTTGGAGAAAGCCTCAACTAAAAACCCCACTATCTATATTATCATGCAAGGTGGAAATACATAGGAATTATACAAAGCCTTAGCTCTCACAACTAGCCATCTCTCAGTACAATCCTCATAGATGTTCACAGGAAATATTGGCTTCTCTCTAGCCTTCCTCTCTACCCTCCAAGCTCCTATTTCCTTTCGCTGTTCCTTTTGGATGATCTTCACCTCACCAAGTGGAAAACCTCTTCTACCAAGTGGATGATCTCCTGATCTCACACACTGTCAAAACTATGCAATCCTCGAGGAATGATCCCTTGACTGCATGCATGAGTTTTATTTATAAGAAAACACATGCAACTGATAGTACATTGTCCTAGACTTTAATCTCAACTAGGTCTTTCTCATAATAGACATGCATGAGTTTCTAATGAGGGAATCTTCAGTTAACTAGAGTAGCACTAGTTGGATGCATGCATGCATCAACTGACTATTAACTCTCTATTAGTTCCTCAAACAGTTTGGAACTAATTTAACGGACTTAACTCAGTAAACTGATTTAACTAATTACAACTCAAATATAACTCAATCTTATCTCCTTAATTTAAGGGATAAGTCTTGCAAGACTTCAGAAAGACTTCTAACTTGAATTTTTCTAGCTAATTAAGTCAAAATAACTTAATTAATTATTTCCAAGTAGCTGTTAAGACTAAATTGGATTTTTGATTCACAATTTAATTCAAGGACAAATTAAATTAGAATATTCTTGTTGTCACATTTCAACACTCCCTCTCAACAAGAAAAGGATTATCTGCCACCCCGATCCTGTCTCTATGGAACTCAAATTTACACTTTGACAATTCCTTTGTCAAAATCTCAGCATATTGCTCCTTTGTCAAAATATACTATAGCAACATGATCCTCCCATCATTAATAGCTTGTTTTATCTTGTAAAGCCAACGAGAACTCACAAATAACTTGTTCTCTGGTCTTGGAACCACATCCCAAACACTATTATGAACTATGGAGTCATACTCCTCCACCATAGCGTCAACCCAAATCAATTTTTGCACTTCTTCCTCAAAGTAATATGGCTCAGTCTCAAAACATTCCCAGCAAGGGCCATGTATCCACTATACCTCTCAGGTGGCCTCCTCAATCTGTGCTGAGAATATGGTGCTCCCACATTCGGTCTCGCATCATCCAACAATCTGTCAGCTTCTCTTGTGTGCTTCCGTCCATATCTAGAAGACTCTACTTGAGTGGATGTCTCCACTCCTGGAACCTTTGCATGCGGGTGCTCCGCATTAGTCTGAGGCTCCTCCTCATTAGGAGCCATTAATTCCTCCACAGCCTGTAGTTGGAGCTCCCTCTCAAAGGGAAACGTGCATGGCCTTCTGCTCATCAAACTTGAGATCTCTGTGAACCACTATCCTCTAACTGGTAAGTAAGTACACATGATAGTTGTGAGGTGTATCAGTGTACCCCACAAATATTCCAAACTCTCCTGTTGGCTCAAGCATCTTCTGTGCATCCTTTGTCACATGGCAATATATCGATGAGCCAAAGATCCTGAAGTGACCCACATCTAGTCTCTTATGGGAGAAAGCTTCCTCTGGTGTCTTCATCCCTAGTATGCGATGCAGGATTTTATTATATAAATATACCATTGTGTTGCATGCCTCGGCCCATAAGTGAAGTGGTATGCCTTGTTCATGCAGCATTGCCCGCGCTGCCCCAACAATAGTTCTATTCTACCTCTCAACCACCATATTCTACTGTGGGTAATGAGGTGCCATCAACTATATTTTAATTCCTTATGCTGCACAGAAGTCCTTAAACTTTTGAAAGACATATTCTCCACCATTGTCCCTTCTTAAGGCCTTGATTTTCTTCCCTGACTCTTTCCGGCCAAAGCTTTGAACTCACAAAACTTTGTGAAAGTTTAGTCCTTCTTCTACATGAAATAAATCCAACATTTATGAGAATAGTTATCAATGAAAATCAAATAATACCTTTGCTTCATTGTGGATTCCATCGAGAATGTTCCACACACATCAGTATGAAATCACTCTAAGATAGCCTTTGCTGGACTGTCTTGATCATGAAAGGAAGACTTGGTGTACTTTTCCAAGGTACAACCTTTGCATATTTCAACTTGCTCAAGTTTACCATTGGGAAGTCCTATAGATTTTTGTTGCATTATCTTAAAAGCCCCATGATACAAATGGCCCAATGGCCTCTGCCACAACTCACCAATGTCTTGGCTTTGCACCAATTCTACTTTCGTACTCAATGTTGCACAATCATCTACCACTAGTTTATAGAGATTCTTCACCCGAATCCCTATCCTCTTAGTCTAACCCATGGCAATGTGTCCTACGAATTCTTTTCCTTTACTGAATACAACATCGTAGCCTTTGTCCTCCAACATCGCAACTGATATGAAGTTCTTCTTTAGTCTAGGCACATACATCACATCTGTCAAGATGAGAGGAGCTCCATGCTCCCTTCGAAAAGCAATTGTGCCCACTCCTAAAACTCTGTACCTTCCATATTCACCCATCTCTATGTGCATCTTGAGGTCTTTCTCCTCTAAGGTACTGAATAAACTTTTATCACCGTTCATGTGGAAAGAGTTTCCATTGTCAAGATATTAGACACAATCCATCATCAATGACACCATGCATGCGATGAGGTTAAAGTCCATTTTGAACTGAGAGGCTAATGCCTCAACTTCTGATCCTTTAGAGGATCCCTTCTTAGACTTCTTCGATCGAAAATTAGTCGTATAATGTCCCATCATGTGAAAATTAAAGCATCTCACTTTAGACATGTCACCCTTCTTCCCTCCATGAGAAGAATTTGATTTGGAATGAGAATCCTTCCCCTTCCCTTTCCTTGCCTTGCTTGTTAAGGCCAAATTTTCTTCATCATCATTCTTTGATGAAGAACCATCTCGTGCGCTCCTCCTAATCTCCTCCTACATAAGATCTGACCACAGACATTCCCAATCCAGTAGTTTCTCCCTTCCATTCACAGAGTCCTGGTAGCTATTCCAACTCTTTAGAAGGCCAAGGAGAGCGAGGCTCACCATATCATCATTGGAAGTAGTTATTCCCACACTGCCAAGCTCATCTCTATAGGTTGTGAGCTTGTTCAGATATGTGTAAATAGTATCATCCTTCTCCATCTTGATCCTTCGAAGCTTATCCTTAAGTGCCAATTTCCTCTGGTCGCTATTGTTCTGGTAGAGGTCCTTCAATGTCTTCCACATTGGAAATGGAGTATCCTTCCCATGGAGACTCGAGACAATATGGTCTAGAACTCCCTCAATGATAATTTGTCTCACCTTCACCACACACTTCTTCCACTTAGCCAACTCTTTTGCGTTATTTGAAGCTAGCTTTGGGACTTCTTGATCAATGAATTCCTTCAAGCCATTTTCTTCTAATATAACCTCCATTCTATCTTTCCATGCTATGTAATTCGAGCTACCTTCCAAGGCATACTCGATTCTCAAGCCATATAATGCCATTGGCAAACCTTGAAGTATGATATGAATTCGAATTGCACCTACAACCCTGAACTTCAAACTTTGAATTCTCTTCTCAGTATACTATTCATAGCTCTTATATCATTTAGAAAATTTCTACAAATCCAGCTCCGATACCATGTAGAAAATATATTGTAGGTTAACCTGATAATGCAATATAAATCAAAGAAAAATACTATAAATTACATCTATTATTAATTTTCATAAGATTAAATATCAAGCTGAACAATATAACCAGAAGAAGAAGAATCAATGCACAATACACATGAAAATACTTTGGGGAAAGCCTCAGCTTAAAAACCCCACTATCTGTATTATCATACAAGGTGGAAATACATAGGAATTATACAAAACCTTAGCTCTCACAGCTAGCCATCTCTCAGTACAATCCTCACATATGCTCACAGGAAATCTTGGCTTCTCTGGAGCCTTCCTCTCTACCCTCCAAGCTCCTATTTCCTTGCGATGTTCCTTGTGGATGATATTCACCTCACCTAGTGGAAAACCTCTTCTACCCAGTGGATGATCTCATGATCTCACACACTGTCAGAACTATGCAATCCTCAAGGAATGATCTCTTGACTGCATGCATGAGTTTTCTTTATAAGAAAGCACATGCAACTGATAGTACACTATCTTATACTTTAATCACAACGGGGTCTTTCTTAGAATAGACATGCATAAGTTTCTGATGAGGGAATATTCAATTAACTGGAGTAGCACTAGTTGGATGCATGCATGCATCAACTGACTGTTAACTCTCTATTAGTTCCTCAAATAGTTTGGAACTAATTTAACTGGACTTAACTCAGTAAACTGAGTTAACTAATTACAACTCAAATATAACTCAATCTTATCTCCTTAATTTAAGGGATAACTCTTGCATGACTTCGAAATGAATTATAACTTGAATTTTTCCAACTAATTAAGTAAAAATAACTTAATTAATTATTTCCAAGTAGTTGTTAAGATTAAATTTGATTTTAATTCACAATTTAATTCAAGGACAAATTAAATTGGAATATTCTTGTTGCCACATTTCAACATTCGTCTCTTCCAACGCATGCTCACTAGAGGCACTGCAAAATGGTATGTAGACTAGCCCTCCGCCTCTCATTCAGTTTTTGTGACACTTGCTAAAGCATTCTTATCATATTTCCAGTTGCCTCTCTGGTACGACACTGGTATGGAGCTATTGATCACATTGTGTTAGTCCTCCACCACTCGCCTTTCTTACCATGTCCAAGAGTGGCATTGAAGGAGGAGCACATGTCATGCCCCGCCATTTGAAGACCATGTTTATCTAGATTGGTTTCTCAAGAGACTTTTATCCCTCATCAGGAAAGATGTTGCGCCCCATTTTCCTTAGACTAAGGAAGAATCTCTCCATACCACTTCAAGATATGATCTGATTTATGCTCAATCTTGTTATGTCTATACCTTCATTCCAGACCTCCCTCATCCTAGAAGTGCCAATGCAATGGGGGAATCTCACACTGCTGACTGTATTGTTGGATCCTTTCAGAGTCTTTGCCATATTCTCAACCAAGTTATGGCTATCTGCAAGGGGCACCAGTTCCTCCAACATTTCTGCCGCTCCTACTAACAACATGTTTCTAGTGCCCCAACCCATCTACCTAATTGTTTCTCCTCTGTATGCATAGCCTGGCACTCCAGCCCATCAAGCATTAGCGCTAGTAGCCACCACCCCCTTAGGGCCAAGTGTTTGCACAGTAGAGTGATACCAATCCATAGAATTCGAAGAAATATAATAAGGGGAAGGCTAACAAGGGTAACTAGTGTAACCAAGGTAACCAACATAGTGAACCCCAGGGGAACCAGCATAACACCAACAACCAGCAACAGGGAGGCCAACCCAAGCATAACAAGGCTATTCGTATGAACAAGCCTTGTGCATGTTGTGGTGTACATGGCCACTATACACACGAGTGTCCTCTTTTACCCCACATGTGCCAAATGTGGGAAGCTCAAGCAAGTTCTCAAGGTCAATAATCACCTCAGAATCTTGTGTCACCTCAACCAATCATGCTCACAAATCCTTTCCCTCAGCGAGGATTTGTTAATGCTCAATCCCAGCCTGGTCAAACAGCCCACCTCCCCAAACCTTCTGGTCTCAGTGACTACCGGATCATGATGATGAACTCTAATGTGGTTAACCCCTCCAATATCAACCTACAAACTTGGTCACATCAATATGGCAAGCCCTCCACTTCGCCAGCTACCAAGTCCAAAACCAAAGTGTTTGTTGAGCCTCTTACGACACCAAATGGTCCTTTACAGATCCCTCAACCAAAATTTGAGGCCGTTCCAAAGATCCCAAAGGGACCATTATGTCGTAATGTAACTTCTAACAGAGATTCCCATATGTACAGTATAGTAGATGACTTGGCACAATCACTTGCCTCCATGTTGACATTGGAAGTCCTCCAGTCATGCCCTTCCCAAAATAAGGCTCTGCTAACTACCTTGGGTGCAGTGGATCCTTCCAACAATCACTTGATTGTCTTCCCAATTGATACATCAGATCATCCCCCATTACCTTCATCTGTTTCTTTCCAGATACTAGTTAGAGTTTGTAATGCCATCATCTCCATATGCATTATTGATGAAGATGCATCCGCTTGTGTGATGTTCGCTACTATTTGGAAACAACTCATATCCCCTGAGTTGTCCCCCTCCACCATCACTTTGTGTGCATGGGATGGACACTCCTCCCAGTGCCTTGGCATGTACCACAATTGTCTAATGACCCTTGCAGGAAAGGTTGTCCATGTTGATATTGAATTCATTGATGCCCCTTTGGATTATAACATCATCTTAGGTCATAGTTACGCATATGCCATGTTAGTTCTCGCATCTGAGGTGTTCTGCAAGATGTGCTTCCCCCATTAAGGAAATATTTTTACCATTGATTAATTGACTTACTATGAGTTGACATCTGTGACCTTCCCTGAGTCTCGTCAATGTTTGACAACTAGTCTTCAACTTCTTGCACCAGTGTCTCACCTAGAATCTATAAGGATTCCTCATTGTTGGGTGCTTTCCTTGGTCCTCTCCCTCCCATTTTTGAACCTACTTCCATGAGTGTTTGCATGTTACAAGTGTCACAGGTTGTTGTTAAGCAGTCTGGTACACTTGATAAAAAACTATCTCCTCCGCATCCAGTCGATGCTCTTCTAGCTGAACCCTCTAGACCCACTCCCCTAGGACCTCCTCTATTCGTGGGTGCCTCTCCTATGTTCATTCTAAGAACTTTTCCTCCAGGTCTTAACCATCCAAGAGTTATTCCAACGAGGACATTACCCTGTTGGTTGTGTACCTTTCTTATTCCCCTCTTTGGGAATTTTTTCTGTACCTATCATGGCTTCATTAGTGCTTCCTAACATGACTCTCAGAATCCTAGTATGGTACATTGATCCCCTTGCAAACACTCAGCTTGGTCAGCCAAGAATGTATCATGCCTTGACCTCGATTCAACTGATCCCCGTGACCCTTGTCGCTACTTTAGTTCCATCACAACCTCAACAGGAACCAGCTCTTGTTGTGAAATCATCTGGCCATGGGGGAAAAGCCAAAAGGAACTATTCAAAGGACAAGGCTCCCCAACCTCCTCCAGCCCGTAAGGCCCTAAATTCAACACCCCCATGTGCTTTGTGTGACGTTGTTGGGCATGCCACCAACAATTGTCCTGAACTTCCTCAACTTAAACCGATGGTTCATGAAGCATTCCCTGAGTTGAATATTCTAGAATTCCATGTTAACATACCGATCCCACCTAAGAAACTCAGGACGCTTCGCACAAACCATCCTTGTTCCCTGTGTGAACTTCATGGTCACTATTCCCATTGTTTCCCTTGTCTCAATGAGTTTCATGATTTCCTTGTCCCAATTCGTGACTACAAGGCCACTCGTAGTGGAACCTATGCACCTCTACCTATGGATTCTAGTAGAACCAGTCAACCAGAACAGGGAAACTCTGGAACTTCTATTGTGATCCCTCCCCCCAATGTCAAGATGACAGGAACCACAGGCCCTGTTATTTACCTATCGTCATCCTTGACTTCCTCGCTGGCAAACCTTCTTGATTTTGCAGCGCACTTTTTATCGAGCCTTTTTCGATAGAATCCGAGGTCTCAACATCATCCTTCATCTACCAGTCCATTGTCTTCTATTCAAGATGATATGTATGTGAACCTTATTCCTCAGGTTGATGCATCAGGTAATACTACTGCATCATGTAGTCAGTCTTCCTCCCATCCTCCCATCTCCCAACCTAATGAGGACACCATGGAAGCTATGTCTACCCTTGATTACCCCTACACTTGAGTAAGGAGCATTCCTTTAAGAGGATTTCGAAGGCCGTCTACTTCCTAATTCTCCCAATGTTCTCTATCTTGAGAAATGTTTCTCACAACACATCCCTTTGATTTGCATGTCTTTATTTCTGCCATGTAATTAGGTAGATTTCATCATCTCATCTATTGTCTTTTGCACCTTTTAGATCGATCTATCATCTACACCATAAATCAGTCATGCGGACGGTGCAAGTCGCTTCTCTCGGAATCTAGCCTCAAAAGCCTGGGCCATTTTTAGCCCCTTCCATACATTAGTCCTTTGAAATGGCGTGTGCATTGGACCTGCCACCAATAATCAGGGCGAATATGATGTAGTAATAGGTTTTTTAGTTGATTCCCTTTTTCATCGCATCCTTCATCTTCATGTTCTTTTAGATTCCTTGCTACTTGTCATGCAATTGAATGGTGTGTATAACCAAGTCTTATTTAAAAAATATCTATGAGGGAATCTATTGGTACGTGAATTTGAAACCATTACTTTCAGTCATGTTCCTAGAGCCCAAAATCACTATGTAGATACCATTGCAAAATGACATTCTAGATTGGCATCACATGTATACCATAGAAGATAACACAAATGGCGAACCATCATCGCCCTATAAAATGCATAATCGTATTATGTATCATATAAGTGTTTGGAGCTCATAGCTTTAAATACATCTAGTATGCCCATAGCATATTAGGGGAGCACATAAGCCCCTACATCTCCTTTGGAATATTTTGTGCCAATTTGTGCTGAGACAGTTGAATCCCTTTTTTGAGCACTTGGAACGCAATGACGCTCCAAAAAATCCTCCTGCTTGGGGGCATCATTCCCACCTTTGCATACCATATCAGCATCTAATGCTTGGGGGCATGATAGTTTTCCCTTGGCCATCTTCTTAACTGATTAACATAAGTCTCAAACCTATATCCCACTGGATCTACATATGGTTGATTATCCTCCCATTCCTTGGATAGCTTTTCTTACTGGCCTCTCCAATGAGCCATATGCACATCGTATATCATAGACGTTTGATACCATATCTTCAAATATTCTACTCTATACCACCTAGTCCCCATGTTTGACTTAGTGGGTGAGGATGATTCTAGAACGCCTCTAGTAGTTCATTCTTGTTTTCCTCTTCCCGTAATTCTTCACTAGGAAACATCGTTCCAAGAAGAATTAAGGCCATATTTAGACAAGTAAGTCCACTTACCTAAAATTCATTGATCCCAATTCCAATGGTTGGTTTGTCTTCTAGATCGTAGCTCATTTTGATGAACCATCAGCACCATTGGAAAGCTTTCACCAAGCTCTATAATGGGTCTTCATTAGTTTTCGATGATTTTACACTTCACCAAGAAACCATTTTTCCATGAAAGGTCATTTCACCGTCTCTCAAAATCGAATTTCTTCATAAAGCGACACTTGTACTTTGAGGTCCACCTCCTCTTAATATTTTTCATACCATATGATGACTTTCATCATGAGTAACCATCATTTACTCATGCTTTAACGGTCCCCACCTAGCCTAGTCTGTGTGGCAGTGTCATCGAGTCACCCTTGTTCAGAGCATCCATGATGAGTCACCCTTGCATTCTTGGAGTCTATTTCATGTCAAATTATTCCATCCATATTTGCATATCATTCATCATGTGTGGCCCATTTTGGCCTCCAATCATACTGTCCCCATCCCCTCCAGAGTTGAGTCAGTTGCTACCAAGTCAACCATGAACTCTATGCTCTAATAAGGGTAGTTGTTTGTTTTTCCTTGAGTCCCACTTTTCCCCATTATCCCTGGTGTTAGTATGTCAGTCACATTACTATTTTCCCTCTTGCTTTAGTTGAGGATCATCATTGCCTATCTATCGTGGGCCCCATTATGTCGACATCTACTCATTTATTCCAGAAAAAAGACCTAGAGGGTGGTGTATCTCGGTTTCAACTTCCATTCTTGTCCGGTTCCTTGGATCGAGCAGAGGGTCTCATTATTTCCCTTATACTTGGTTGTTTCATGTTCTTGATCCATACACTTGATGATCCAGTGATGCAACAGATCATACCAGTGATTTCGGGGCATGTGTGATATGTTTTAGACCTCGTGAGAGGATGGCCCTTCAAGTATCCCCCCACATTCCCGGATGTACACCTACTATGCTACAACCTCACATGAAGTTCTGCAGATTTCGTTGGTTCGGTCCCTACCGATCGCAGTGCCCATAGCATGAACGTCTCCTTCATATGATTCGTTAAGTTTTGTAGAGCCCTTCCCTATTCAGTAGGGCTTCTCCGGTTGTTCAACTCTCCCTCCCACCCATTTATTTAGGGAAGGGGCTTTATATATCATGTACTCATATATTATCATATTCAGCCCTGGCTCATGTTTTTACCAGGTGCATTATGTATATGTCATTGTATTATTTTCTGGCTCTGTTATGCCAACATGTCATGTACCATTCAACATGTACTTTATTGCTCAGTTTCATATTTCTAGGGGAACCATTATTTTTGTACTAAGTTATATCGGCGGGTATGGGTATGCCTCCCCTACCTCATTGAGGTCCAGTACCACAACATAAAATGAGACTTTCATTGGTCTCACCCCCTTTGTCCCTATCCTCTTTCAATTTAGTTTCATTGGTCTCTTTCTCTCTCTCCTTGAGTCCCCTATGTTGTTTAAGTGATTTTGTCTTTACAACATACTTCAGTCATACGTTTTTCTCCTAGCATTCATACGTTGGGGGGAAATATATTATCACCAAAAAATTGATCATCTAGCTTAATTTACTACATGGATCGAAGTACACCATGTAAAGCCAATTTTACCATAGTAAAATTGCTTTCAATGTGAGAAATTACTTAATAAACCACCTTTGTTAAGTAATTTATAGTTAAACCTATGAAGAATAATTAAATAAATCACTATTTAATTGATTTTATCCTAGGAATAATTAATTAAACCATTGTTTTATTATTATTCCTTGTTAAATTTGACCCAGTCATTAAAAATAAATAAATAAATAAATCCATCTTTTTCTTATTTTTCTCTAAGAATAACTAATTAATCATTAATCAATTACTATTCTTCGTTAAATTTGACTAAATCCCTTAGGAATAATTAAATAAATCATTATTTCTTTATTATTCCTTTAGTAACTCCTTGAGATAATAAATAAAGCATTTATTTATGTATTATTTCTAAATAAAAGTTTAAATACCATTTCCCTCCTAAAAAAATATAATAAAATATTCTAGGTGGTTATTCCAAGAATGGGATCAATAATATTTTATTATTTCTCATTATTCAAGGATAACTCAATGTTTTGTTATAAAAAGGAGGGTGTTCCATTCAATATTCACTTTCTATTATTTTCATTGTTGCACTCACTATTGCAATTCTGATTATTTTCATTGTCACACACCATATTTTTTTTCGGTTTATGCATTATAGAGGAGAGAGACTCTAGAAAAGCTAAAGACGTTTGAGGATAGCTAAGAACCCATCCCATAGAGGGGGACTGGTAACATTTATCTGTTCTCCTCACAAGTGTTATTATTAAATTATTCTTTACATATTTGGTTTCCATTGGATGTTTGGGGTTATTACTCTTTCTTTCACTATTTAACTATGATCATAGCATAGATAAGAATTTTGGTAGGTTTTGTTTCTATCAATAGTTGCAGATCTACAATGTTTAGTAGTCATTTTTATTGTTGAGATTGTTTGTCATCCACAATATTAAGTGGGTTCTTTTCATACATCATTGAGAAGAAAACACTACAATAATATGGCTCGCCAGAGAGGCCGATAGGACAAACTATCCAAGGAATGGGAGGATAATCGACTATACCTAGATCTGATGGGGTTTAGGCTAAGACTTATGTTAATTAATTAAGAATATGGCCAGGGGAAAACCATCATGCCCCTAATCATGGGAAACTACCCACAAACATATGTGATGGAAGGGACTGATCTGGTATGAAAATGTGGGAATGATGCCCCCTAGCAGGAGGAGTTTGTGGAGTGCCATTGTGTTCCGAGTTCTTGAAAAAGGGATTCAAGCATCTCAACCCAACTTGGCACGAGATCCTCCAAAGGAGATGTAGGGATCTATATGCCCCCTAGTATGCAATGGGCGTACTGGATGTATTTAGAGTGGTGGACTCCAAATATGGAAGGAAGTACACACGATGGTGTATATCATCCCAAGGATAATCATGGGTAGTTATGGCTTCCATGATGCCCTTATCAAAATGGAAGATGGGTAAATGGGAGGAAGACTGACTATATGATGCAACAGTTGTACCTGGTGCATCATTTAGAGAAAGAAGGTTCACATGCGCATCATCTAGAATGGTAGACAAAGAGCTAGTAGATGGAGGACCTACAAATGTTGAGACTTGGGATTTTGTCGAAAGAGGTTCGATAGAAGCGTACAAAAACCTCAGAAAGGTTTTCCTGCAAGGAAATCAAGGATGACGATAGGTAAATGATATGGCTCATGGAGTCTGCCATCTCGACATCAGGGGGAGGGATCACAATGGTGGGACTAAAGTCCCCCTGTTTTGGCTTATTAGTAGTACTAGAATCCACGGGTAGAGGAGTAAGTGATCCACTATGAGTGGTCTTGTATTCGTGAAGCGCCTCAAGGAAATCGTGAAATTCGTCAATACGAGGGAGAAAATGGGAATAGTGACCATGATGATTGCACAAGGCACACGAGTGATTTGTGGATAACATTATGAGTTTCTTGGATGAACCCAGTAAGGTAACATGGACCTCAGGGATATTTGACTCAAGGAATGTTTCATGAACCAAAGGTTTCAGATGAGGGAGTTCAGGATAATTATTGGTGGCATGCCCAACAACATTACACAAAGCACATGGAGGTGATGGCCTTGGGGCCTTGGGGGCTGGAGGAGCTTGGGGAGCCTTGTCCTTAGGTTCTTTCCTCTTGGCTTTGCCCCCCTATTTGTGTTCTTTTGCAACAGAAGTGGGTTCCTATTGAGGTTGCAATGGAACTATAGTAGTAGTAGGGGATGTAGGAACTGGTTGAACTAGGGTCAAAGCATGATAAGGTCTTAGCTGACCAGGAAGAGTGCTTGCAAGGGGGTCAATGTACCATACTGGTATGCCCAAAGTCATGTTAGGGAGGACCATCGAAGCCATGACAGGGACAAAAAAGATTCCCAGAGGAGGAAATAGGAAAGGTATTTGGACTACAGGGTAATGTCCCAACATAACAGCTCCTGGATAGTTGAGACCTACAGGAACAATTCCTAGTGGGAACATGGGAGAGGCACCCACAAACAGAGGAGGTCCTAGGTGGGGTGGATCTAAATGGCTTAGCTGAGAGGGTAACAACAGGGTACTGAGGAGATAACTATTGATTAGATGTACCTGACTGCTTGTGAGCAGCCTGTGACACTTGTAACATGCAAACCCTCAAAGATCTAGGCTAAGAGATGAGAGGGGAAGGACCAAGGAAAGCACCCAACAACTAGGAACCTTTCTAGACTCTGGGCGAAACACTAGGGAGAGGAGCAATAGACTATTTATCAGACATCAATGAGATAATGGACTTTGGGGAGGTCACGGATGTCGGCTCGTAGTATGTTAACTGATCGATGGTGACGATCTTCCCTTCATGGGAGAAGCACATCTTGTAGAAAACCACAGATGTGATGGATGACATGGAATATGTGTAACTACGACCCAAGAGAATGTTGTAATCTAAAGAGGAATCAATAAATTCAATGTCTACATGGATAGTCTTGCCTGCAAGGGTCACTGGACAATTGCAATACATGCCAAGAGGTTAGGAAGAGTGATCGTCCCAAGCACGCAAAGTGATGGTGGATGGGGACAACTCAGGTGACTTAAGTTATTTCCAAATGGTAGTAAACATCACATAGGTGGATAAACCTTCGTCAATAATACATCAGGAGATGATGGCATTACTAACTCGAACTGGTATCTAAAAAGCAACAAATGAAGGTAATGGGGGATGTTCTGATGTATCAACTAGGAAGAGAATCAAACAATCGTCAAAAGGATCTACTGCACCCAAAGTAGTTAGTATAGCTTTCTTTTGAGATGTTCATGACTAGAGTACTTCCAGCATCGACATGGTAGCAGGTGATTGTGGAAAGTTGTCTACTATAATGTATGTATGGGAAGCTCAGTTAGAAGCCACATTATAGTGTAATGGTCCCTTAGGGATCTTGGGAATTGCCTCAACTTTAGGCTGAGGAATCTCTAATGGGCCATTTGGTGTTGTAAGAGGCTTAGTAGCTGTTTTGGTTTTGGACTCAGTGGCAAACGAAGTCGATGGCTTGTCATATTGACGCAATCGAGTTTTCAGGTTGATATCGGAGCTATTAATCTCATCAAAATTCATCATAAGGATCTGGTAGTCACTAGGATAAGAAGGTTGAGGGGGTTGGGTTGGTTGACTTAGCTGAGGTTACGCATCAACAAACCCTTACTGAGGGAAAGGATTTGTATGAATTTCTAGTTGAGATGGAATAGGATTCTGAGGTGATGGCCGAATGGGCATTGACCTCTAGAAGTTTCTTGAGCTTCCCAAATTTGGTACATCTAGGGTAAGAGAGGACAATCATGTGTATAATGGCCATGTACACCACAACATGCAGACAACATGTTTATATGAATAGCCTTGTTCTGCTTGATTTGACTGCCTTGTTGCTGGTTGTTGGTGTTAGGTTGGTTCTCCTGGCGTTCACTAGGTTGATTACCTTGATTACCATGGTTACCCTTGTTACCCTTCCCCTTATTCTTTTTCTTCAAATTTTTGGGATTGGTTGCACTCTGTTGTGCAGACACTTGACCCTGAGGGGGTGGTGGCTACTAGGGCTAAGGATGCATGGGAGGCTATGGCACTAATTCTTGAGGGATTGGAGCGCTCGGTTGTGCGTAGGTATAAAATGGTGGAGGAGCAACAATTTGGTAGAGAGGTTAAGAATTGACTAGTCCTGGAAACATGTTTCTAGCAGGAGGGGTATAAGTATTGGAGGAACTGGTGCCCCCCTATAGATAGCCATAAATTTTCTAAGTATATGGAGAAGGATGTGAAAGGGTTCCAATGATTCCGTCAGTGGTGTGAGATGGCCCCAGTGTATTGGCACCTCCAAGATGGGGGAAGTCTAGAATGACAGTATAGACATAATTGGATTGTGCATAAATCGAGTCATATCTCAAAGTGGTTTGAAGGGCTTCTTCCTGTATATGAGGAAAATGGGAGGTGACATATTTTTCAATAGGAGATAAAAGGTTCCTAAGAAACTAATCAAGGTAGACATGGTCTTCAAAGGGTGGGGCATGACATGTACTCCTCCTTCTACACCATTTCTGAACATGATCAGAAAGGTGAGTGGCATAGGAACGAAAAATACAGTCAAGAGCTCCATACCAGTATCATATTGGATAGGTAACTAAAAATATGAGAGGAATTCTTTAATAAGCATTGTGAAAAAGGAATGAGAGGTAGCGGGTTGGTCTACATACCATTTTCTAGCATCTCCAGTGAGTGTGCATTGGAACAACCAAGGATGAATGCATTCATCAGTAATTGAATTAGATTAACACCACATATGGAAGGAGAATATGTGATTGGTGGGGTCCTCTCCATAATTACCCTCAAACTTAGGGATGTCGAAGGGAAGCTTAGTTATCATAGTAGGAAAACTAGCATCGTGGTGTATTGGGTCATTTATCAGCTAGCTAAAATTTGGGAGACTTAACCTAGCCATAAAAGGTATCATGAGAGATGTCAGAATAGTTCCTGATATGGTTCCGCTAGATGTGACCATTGGGGTAGAACCGAAGCCAACACCAGGTTGGGTTCCTACACCAGTAGTGGGTCTAGACATGGTGATAGTATGCAATGAAGGCTGCTTGGAATTAGATGAGGAGTCAGATGAACCAGAAGAAGAGTCAGTATAGGGACTCAAGGGACTATGAACTCAAACCCTATGAGGTGGAGTAATATTCCCAAGCAAAAACTAGGGATGAAGGCCCAAGAGTCTTCACAACAAATGCCTTTGTGGCACAATGATGGTAAGACACAAGAAACATGGAAATGGTGAAATGGGATCAACAAGATGTTTTTGTCTCTATGTGGGTAGATA
The DNA here is from genome assembly GCA_000404065.3 of Pinus taeda. Lineage (NCBI taxonomy): Eukaryota > Viridiplantae > Streptophyta > Pinopsida > Pinales > Pinaceae > Pinus > Pinus taeda. Next base: position 3,845 of record APFE030931260.1, on the reverse strand, counting down.
AATTAATTAAGTTAAGTCTTGGATTGGCAATGTAAACCAAGCGCCCTTTGCGTAAGGTATGCTTGTGTGTGAAAGTGTGTTTATTAATTAAGCTTGTATCATGTTTGAAAGAAAGGAAACAAATTGCTAAAAATAAACTAAAATTGAAAAGAGAAAACTAAAAACAAATCAATTAAGTAAACCCCACCCAAATTGGGCTTGCAAACACTATGCTGGTTAGTGGAGAAATCCACTGAAAACACAGTAAAAAGGCTAAGAGATATAAGTGTCAGTGTGACTGGGATCAAATGAAACTATGTTGCTAGAAAGTGGTGAAGCAACAACAAAACACCAGAGAGGAAAATCATTGCAAAAAGAAAGGGAGATAGGTGTAAAACCTAGGGAAACCAATGGGACCCTAAAGCAAATGACCAAACAATGTTTAAGGTGAAACTTTGGATGAAAACAAACTATCTTTGAAGATCTAAAATAGAAGGGTACAAATATGGAAAATGTGGTTGAAAGCACTGGAGAAACCCAAAATTCTTACTCAACTAAACTCCCCTTATAAAGGTGGAAGTGCACTAGAAGCCCTAAGGGGCTAAATTTCACTTTGAAAATCAAAATAAAGAAGATCAAGGCTTGAGAAAAATAGGACAGTGTTCAACCAACCCAGTAGACAACTCTTGGAAAAACCCAAAAACAAATATGAAAAAATCCCAAAAATCCTAAAAATCGCAAGTACTAACCTGATTCCTGGGATATCACACTTTTTCGGCGATAAGGTGCACTCTAGACCTCTAGATCACACCTTTGGGGTGGAAAAGTGTGATTTGTGCTCCTTGATTCCTGGTCGGCAAATCTTGGAAAAAATTGTCATCTTTGTCATGGCTAGTTCCTATGGCCTGCAAAAAAGGCCAGAAAATTGACAAAAGTTAGAAATTTGATAGATCTAGGTTTAGAATGCTAGTAAACAACATTAAGAGACTAAAAAAGAAGAAACCCTAAGGTGAAAACTGAAGGTCACACAGTTTTCTGGATCAGAAGTAGGACCCAGCAGAGTCGCCATTTTTGTTATAGTGTTTTCTCCTCCAATATGTACGAAAAGGAAACACTTAATACTATGGATGACAAACAATCTCAACAATATAAATTGTTGCTAAACATTGTATATCAGTAGCAAATGACAGAAAAAAAACTCACCAAAGTCCTGATCTATGCCACAATCATAGTTAAACAATGAAATGAAATAGTAATAAATGTGGGAAACTCCAATAATCGAATGAAAACCATCTATACGAAGAATAGATTTTATTAAATAACACTTGTGAAGGGAAAAAATAAATGTTACCAACCCCCCTCTGTGGGATGGTGTTATATACATTTTTGGGCACTTCAACCCCAATCATAAATGTCCATAAACTGAGGGCTCCTAAGTCCCTAAAAGCGTTGCTTCACTGCCTAAAGGAACAAGGTCAGCTGATTACATCATCTCCCAGAAGTTCTCCACTGAAAACTGCTCATAAATGGTCAAAACTGGACCATACTGGAAGCTCAATGCAGAGGGTGCGATGCAAATCACCTTCCCAGTGTACAAGATGTGATGCATACTGATTTGCTAGTCTATAGGGTGCGATGGTCGGAATGGACAAATGGCAGCGACAAA
>APFE030931257.1:265955-290455 GCA_000404065.3 Pinus taeda | reverse complement strand
GGTGTCCTTTTGGTGTTCTGTCTGAGGAACTTACCCTGTAAATTCCTACAATTAATACATTAAGTTCACCCCATATCATCATTACATTATTCAAATCTACACCATTATACATCAACATATGCAATAACATAGAAAGAAACAACATCACCATCATCATGATCAATGCAATGGAACATAAAAGGAACAATAGAAGAAAGCATGCTCAAATATAGAGACACCAATATTGGTCCAAGACCAAGGCAAAACCCACTATGGAGAAAACCCTTGCAAATCTTCTTCTTAGATTGTCATCAAATGATGTAGCAAAAAGAGAGTACAATGATCCATACCTTTATCTATGCAACAAAACAATGATGATATTCATGAAACAGATCTAATCATTCTAGAAATTAGAATCCTCATACTAATGGTTGTAATGTGCTATCACAAATTGATGTCAATTGTTGTATATTTTTGTCATTGTCAATGAGCCCAATACATATGTTTGCAGCAGATACTAACCAATCAGATCTACAAATCTTTATAACAGTAGAGAAAAACCCAGATCTACCAAATCACTGAAGTCAACTAAAGTCAAGATGTCAAACTCAAGATTTGAATTCTGGTCACCCTAATCAAAATTGTCTGCATGCGACCAAAACTCCCGGGTCGCTCTGTCGGATATTGTATGCGAGCGACTGTAACTGCAGAGTCACTCTCAAGAGGCCTTCATGCGTGCGACTGTGGCATAAAACAGTTGAAACCCATAGTCACTCCACTATAGTTGTGCGAGCGACCGAGACATCCTAGTCGCTCCACTATAGCTGTGCGAGCGATCTGCAACCGAAACCTTCCGATCTGCCTTTGAACCTAGAGCCACTCTCATTAAAATTTCTCTGAGTGACCAGAGAGCCAAAATCGCTCCCTTTCCCACTCTGTGCTTGCGACAAGGGACGAAAATGTTCTTATCTATGCCAGCAACTAAGATCTAGAAAACCCAAACTTAGAGTGAACCTTTCGCCTGTGATTTCAGACCCTGTGCAAACTCCTTCCGACGTACCTGTGCGAGCCGAGACAAAATAGAAGAATAGAAAGATGATGATGTGTTGAAATGAACTTGAGGTTGCTTCCTTTTATAGGCTTTCCTGAGGGTTAAATTGGAGTCAATATTGACCCAAGCAGTTACTCATGTGGTTAGGTTTGACCCATTCCATAATGTATGAATGAATAAAATAATTCAAAACTTAATTTCCGTTTAACCAAATTAGGTGATGTTTAGGTCGATTTTGGTCCTCTCGAAAAGAGGAATTTAATGCAGGCATCATCTTGGTCCTTTTAGTTGTCCAAGGTCGAATTTTACAGCGATTACAGAAATTAACATGGAATGCTATCTCATGGTTTTAAATGTGCGCTAATTAATGAAATTTTGTTTAAACATTGAAGCTATTGAGAAATTTGAATGAATGTTCTTGGAGGTCCTATTGCATTGTGCACCCCTAAAACTCCATCAAAAAGTGTCATCAAAGTATAAACATCTAGAAGTTGTTTTGTTGCTGTGTCCATTAAGGGTAGTGAAATTCCTTCTAGGTCTCCTTGAAGAGCAAAGTTGCCAACTCAAGATAATATTTGACTCCAATTCTCCCAATTATTAGGCACTAGGCTTAATCCTTGGTGATCTCTTCTAAATTGATATATCATTCTTCTTTCATCTCCTTTTTTTTACCTCTTTTCCCTGTCCCCTTAAGGATAAGGAGGCCTCTCTAGGACTTGGTGACAAATCTATTGGAGGAGTGCGTTTTTTATTTTTCTTGGATAAGATTCTTCCTTAGTGTCTCCTCTAAGCATCCTCAAGTATTGAAAGAATTTCGACAGTGGAATCTCCATAAAATTGATGCCCTAGCCTTCACACCAAGTGGTAACCCTAGAAGCTAATCCTTCAACTTGGGGATCTCTTCAAGGCTTGGTATACCATTCATAGCCTTTTATCTTGCCTACCTTGACCTTCGATGAGCTCATATATCACTAAATATCTTAACCCTAGGTCTCATGTAGTCTTCCTTTCAAGGGTTTTTTCGTGGAAAGTCTTACTAGCTTCTCCCAAAGCTCACATTTTCATTGAACCTTTCCACTGAATGAGCCACCTTGCCTCACTTTAAACCTATCATAGATACATCTACCACAAATGTGGAATATTAGGACTTCTCTCGTCTGTGAAAATTCGAGAAGAGAAGGGGCTTACGTTGTGGTGACAATGGGCCTCTGTCCCGCGGTGTTGTTGTGCCCTCTAGCTCTTGCCTCTTTACAAGGTCTGCTAGTTTGTGCAGCAACATTTTTGGCGCCATTGTCAAGATACGAGATGTGTGTCTTGTTCCTATACAACATCATTGATATATCCTTTTGGCGACTCCATTGGAAGAACAAAGCCCTAGTTCTTCATTGAACTCCAAATTCAATGCTTGTAGGGTGAAGCAAGCATCTCTTTAGGCACTTTGAATTCAACCTGGTGACTCCCATCAAAGTTAGCATGCAATACCTAAAACAATGTATGATTGGGAACAATTATTTCCACCATTGGATATTAAGAAGGAGATTTTCCAATCCAACGGTAGTGAAGAAGATTTGAAACTCATTTCATTTGAACCAATAAACTCTACGGAATTTTCTAGTGCCCTTGATGAATTCCCTAAACAATGGCATAAGTGGCTGCCTAAGTTTGATGGAAGTGGGATTACTAGTGAAAAGCAACATGTGCAAATTTTGGGTGGGCAATGATTGATGGGGCTCCTTATGAAGATAGGGTAGATGTAAATTTGATGCTTTTTACTTTAAATTTGAAGGGAAAGTTAGAGATTGGTATACTGATCTCCCTCCAGGAAGCATCATCGATTTTGATCAATTTGAAGATATTTTTCGAAAAAAATGGGATAACAATCAAGAAAATGAGAAAAAGGAAGCCCCCTTTCTGAAGCATCAAGATGAGGTAAGAAGTGAAGGTAATAAAGAAGAGGAAAGCATGTCCTTTGAGGATGATGATGAAGATTTGGATCCCAAAAGCTTCCAAATACTGCAAGAGAGAATAAATGAATATAATAATTCCTACCAGAAGCTGGTGGAAGGATATAAAGCCAAAGATTTGTTGAAATATGTAAGTAGGTTCGGTCTTCATAATGACATTATGTAATCATGATTTTATGTATTTGTTGTAAAGAGAAATAAATTTATTATTGTCGTTCTTGAGGCATGGGTTTCATGCGCAAGGGAAATTTATTTTTAGGTAAAGCACCCATTTATTGCTTCTAGGGCTTTGCCATTGAGTCTACAAGTCAATCGAGTCATTGTCATGTATGGAAGACCCTTTTGGGCATCTTACATATTGTAAGGAAAATTTATTTGAGTCAAAATTAGAGTCAAAGACCCTCCAAGTCCTTGTCAACGAGCAAGCAACAAGTCGGCCTACATGGAAGATCAATTCGACCTCATGGAGGAAATTCGTACCCCTAAAAAGCCTATATATAAGAAGGAACTCGACCTCATTCCCATACACAACAAGCAAGTTTGATCTCCTCAAGAAAGTTGGAGAAGGATGAAAATCAAGGACAAGAAGAAGAAAAGAAAGATCGAAGTTTTTGGGCCTCTATCTCTCTCTTGTGTTAGGGCTTCAAATGTTGTTGGGCAAGTCGAAGTGCTGGAAAGTTGTTGGGCAAGTCAAAGTTTTGGAAAGTTACTAGGAAAATCGAAGTGCTAGAAGGTTGTTGGAAAGTTACTGGGGTTCAAAGTTACTGGGAGCTACAGGGCCGAAGTAGCTGAAGGTTGCCAAAGTTGTTGGAAGCTGCTAGGTCAAAGTAGCTGGAAAAAAATTCATCAAGAAGAAAGTTTGACTTAGTCTTGGAGGGGTCTTGGTCAAGGGTCATAGGTCTTGGAATTCATCAATTGAAGTTCTATAAGAAGAGAAGAGTTCTTGTGGGTTTTCCTCTCATTAGGAGAGGTTTTGGCCCTGGCTGATAGCCTATATCTTGTGTCATTTTGTATCATTGTTCTTTATTGTTTTGGTAGTTGTTAGATGATAAAATACTAAACTTTAATCAAGTGAGTGAAGAAATTAATCAAGTTAAGTAATATGCATCACAAATACTTATCAAAGAAGAGAAACCACCTAATCTAGTTGCCCCTAGATTTCTCAATAGGGTATTAGAGCTAAGGTGAAAAAACAAGGAAAGGCATCTTGAAGAAGGACCATCAAAAGGAGTATCAAGAAAGGTCAAGACATCAAACAGGACATCGAACCATCAAGAACAGATTCATAAGGGCTGAGAAATCTAAGGAGTATCAAGGAAGGAACTAAGGAACTGTTGATTTTTGTAGCTTGGGAGGTACTCCAAGCCTTGAGGATCGAGGGTTTGGAGGAAGGAGCTCCACAAGTGGCTTTGTGAATGAAGAAATTAATCAATTTAAGTAATATGCATCACAAATAGTTATCAAAGAAGAGAAACCACCTAATCTAGTTGCCCCTAGATTTCTCAACAGGGTATCAGAGCTAAGGTGAAAAAACACGGAAAGGCATCTTGAAGAAGGACCATCAAAAGGAGTATCAAGAAAGGTCAAGACATCAAACAGGACATCGAACCATCAAGAACGGATTCATAAGGGCTGAGAAATCTGAGTATCAAGGAAGGAACTAAGGAACTGTTGATTTTTGTAGCTTGGGAGGTACTCCAAGCCTTGAGGATCAAGGGTTTGGAGGAAGGAGCTCCACAAGTGGCTTTGTGGGCTTGAAACCCAAGCTTCGGGTTTTGCACCCATCGTGATTTGGGCCAAAACCATGAGCACATTTCTACAAGTGATGGATGAAGATGATAGCTCTCATCGTGATGAATCCGACACAATGAAGATCACCCAATTGCGAGTTGTAAAAATGGATAGATGAATCTTTGAAGTTATGGAGTGGGTTTGCACCATATGAGTTAAGGTCGCCTTGAGTTAAATAAGCCTCCTTGATAGTTGGACAAGTCCATGGTGTTAGTTTTTGAGAGCATCAAAAGTGCTCTAGCCATGAAAATTGGAAAGGCTAAGGCACATGAGTTCTAAAGAACCCAAAAACCGTTTGGTGAAATTCCACCCAGATTGTATTTTATTAAAATAATTAATATTTATAATGGAGTTCCTAAGTCTAAACTTAGGTAAATTAAAATATTAATGGGTATTAATCAAAATATGGGTGAGAATGATCTAGAAGGCGGATCAAGTCATGTTTTAGTCTTAGCCATTGATTAGAGACTTAATCTCGGCCGTTGAAGACACAACAAGAAAAGTATAAGATGGAGGCTTGGGGTTCACATGGAGACACATAGAGAGTTGATCAGTCGGCTCAATTTTCCTACCGCATGGTTTGCTAAGGAATTCGAACTAGTGATCAAGCAGTCAGGATCAGAGGCAACACTGGAAGGAAGTGATTTCCAGTTCCAGTGAATACATAGAGAAGGAGAATAAAGCAAGCATTGGGCCAAGAAGGGACAGCGCAGTAGCTGAAGGAGATTGACGCAGAGGGTCAGAGAAAAATCTGGAAGAGGTTGACGCAGAAGTGCCGAGGATGAGCACAGTTCAGTGTTGGGAATCACAGTAGTTGATTGGCAGGAGAAATATCGATTTCTCAGTAGCAGAAGCAACGACAGTCTAGGTTGACGCAATCAGAGGGAGCCTCCATGTAGAAATCACGCAGACTCTATGTAGGCTCACGCAGGGACTGCACAGTGGGCTTGGGACAAAGCAAAAATCTCCAGAATAAGTGTGAGGGAATTCTCAGTTAACTTCTCTGAGTGGATTGTCGTTTTTCTCTAGGGCATCCAAATTGTATCCATATATTTACTGCCAATAATAAGAATCCTCAGATTTGCTGCACCAGTTTTCCCACATTGGGTTTTTCCGGGGACATTTGTCCAAAAACAAGTGTGTCAATGTGATTGTTCATATGTTGATGTTTCTCTTGCATTTTAATTTTCAGTTCCTAATTTGTGAAGTCTGCAACTCAATTCATTTTGGTATTTACTGAAGTAATGGTGAATAAGTTATTATAAATAAGTAGGAGAAATAAATTAATTATTGCAGCAAATTTTCACATGGTATCAAAGCAAGGTCCAGGTAAGATGGAAGCAAAGAAAAAGGGCATGGAGAATAATAGGGATCAAAATATTTCCGAATTAGCTTCCAGGCTGGAAGAAGAGTTTGCTTGCTTATCAAGTTCTGCATCAGTTGAGGATTGGTACATTGATAGCGGGGCTTCAGCTCATATGACTGGAGAACGAGAATATTTCTCGAGCTATCAGGAGGAACAGATGAACTTCCAAATCAAAATGGGTAACAGGACGAAATGCACCCCAGTAGGAAAAGGAACCGTTATATTCCAGACAGCAGTAGGAGATAGTCTTCACGCCACAAATGTACTGCATGTGCTAGGTATGGGAATGAATTTGATTTTTGTCGCTCAATTACAAGATAAGGGATATGATGTATACTTCATTGGTAATAGAGTATATGTCAAGCATCCAAAGTGGAAAAACAGGGCCCAGATTGGAACTCAAAGCAACAAATTATACAAGTTGCAACTCGAGTCTCCTATGGCACTGATAAGCAGTAATATCGATGGAGAGAAAGAATTAAATGAGTTGTGGCATAGGAGGATGGGAAAATTACATCATGGGGCATTACAAATGCTCAAGGAAATTGTTACGAGGGTTCCAATGCTTACTACCAAGCATGATGATACATGTAGAGGCTGCGTGCTATGGAAGTACACCAAAGCAACATATTCCAAAAGCAACAATAGAGCTAGGAGTGTATTAGGGTTAATACACTCAGAAATTTGCAGTCCGATGTCTACAAGGGCCATCAGTGGCATTGAGTAATTTGTTACCTTCATAGATGACCATTCCAGGAAAACTTGGATCTCTTTTTTGAGAACCAAGGATGAGGTCTTTGATCAGTTTAAAGAGTTTAAGGCTCTAGTGGAAAACCTGACAGGAAGAAAGATTAAGATATTGCGCTAAGACAATGGCAGAGAATACATGGATAAGAACTTCACTGATTTCTGTGTAAGAGAAGGGATCCGAAGAGAATGGACAACACCCTATAATCCATAACAGAATGGAGTCGCAGAAAGGAAGAACAAAACTATTGTTGGAGCAGCAAAGGCGATGTTATATGATCAAAATCTACCCAAGTTTTTGTGGGCAGAAGCATACAGCACGACAGTACACATTCAAAGCAGGACTCCTAACAGGGCTTTAGGAAAGAAGACGCCAAAGGGAGTTTTCACAGGAAAGAAGCCAAAAGTAAGTCACCTCGGGATATTCAGAAGTGTAGCTTATTGCCATATTCTAGAAGAGAAGCAGAGAAAGTTAGAGCAGACTACCCATGTTGGGTATCTAGTAGGTTACAGGGAAACTTCAAAGGCATATCAGATCTACATTCCGAGAAGTAGGAAGATTGTAGTAAGGTGAGATGCAAAGTTCATGGAAGATAGAGCCTTCAGGAAATCTCATGAGATGCCGTTTGAAGAACAAGACGAGGATGTTCCTCTAATCCAGCAACAGGGATCAGATCTGGCAGGAAGACAAGTGGCTGGTTCAAGCATGGTAACTAGTGCTAGCATCTCCTCAAGAGGAGGAGCCAGGAATATCACAACAGGTACAACAACAGGAAGAGGAACAAATGGAACCTCCCACCACCAGTGGAAGAACTAGCCGAGAAATACGACAAACTCTAAGGGACATAGAGGAATTCATCAGAGCTCCTAGAGCCAAGAAAAGATAGCGGAGACAACCTGACAGGTACCAAGCATTGGTAGCTCGGGTCGAAGAACCCTCTAGTTTTCAAGAAGTCGTACAACACTAGGTATGGGTGGATTCCATGGTAGAAGAGTACAGTTCTATCACGACAAATGATGTCTAGGAAATCGTGCCAAGACCAGAGAATAGAGCAGTTGTAGGTTCAATATGGATATACAAGATCAAGTATGTTGCAGATGGCAACGTAGACAAGTACAAGGCTAGGTTTGTTGCAAAAGGATATGCACAAAAGGAAGGTATAGACTATGAGGAAACCTTTGCCCCAGTAGCTCGGTATACCTTTATTAGATCCATTATATCCCTCGCAGCACAGATGGGATGGGAGATTCACCAAATGGATGTCAAGACAATATTCCTGAATGGGGTGATAGAAGAAGAGGTATATATCGAACGACCTGAAGGTTTCGAAACACATGAAAAGAGAACTCATGTGTGGAGGTTAATGAAAGCCTTGTATGGGCTAAAACAAGCACCTAGAGCTTGGTATGGTCGAATTGGCAGCTACTTATAGCAGTTGGGATTCATCAAGAGCAATGTCGATCCCAATCTTTATTATTTGTTGGTAGAAGGTGAGCCGTTAATTCTGGTATTGTATGTGGATGATCTATTTTTGACAAGATCATCCAGACTCATAGAGGATTGTAAGAAGAACATGGAAACTAAGTTTGATGTGAAAGATTTGGGGCTAATGCACTATTTTTTGGGATTGGAAGTTTGGCAGCAGGATGGTGAGATCTTCCTTGGCCAAGGAAGATATGCATCAGAAATTCTAAAGAGATTCAGAATGCAGGATTGTCGACCTATGGCTACACCTATGATTACCAACTGGAAGAAAATAGATGCTTCAGGAGACAAAGAAGTGTACCCTACCTTATACAGAAAACTCATTGGGTCACTTATGTATCTGGTCAATACCAGGCCAGACTTGTGTTATGTTGTCAACACCCTTAGTCAGTTCATGGTGGAAACAAAAAGGGCGCACTGGGCGGTAGCAAAGCACATTCTCCGGTATGTGTGAGGAACAATCAATTTTGGATTAAGGTACACCAAGGGCAATGATATCGAATTGAGTGGATTCACTGATGCAGATTGGGCAGGAAGTTTAGTGAACAAGAAAAGTACCATTGGGTATTGCTTTGGTATTGGATTTGGAATGACCTCCTGGTGCAGTAAGAAGCAGAAGTTTGTAGCTTTGAGCTCTGTTGAAGCTAATTACATGGTAGCTAGCAAAGCAACATGTGAAGTTATATGGCTCAGGAAACTACTTGTAAAACTATTCAGGAGAAGGATGGAAGCGACAAGGATCCTCTGTGATAATCAGAGTTGTGTCAAGCTCTCTGAAAATACAATATTTCATGATTGCTCCAAACACATTGATATTCTGTGTCACTTTATCAGAGACTGTGTTCAGCGTGGAGCGATACAATTGGAGCACACTCCCACAGGAAATCAGGTGGCTGACATACTCACCAAGGCTCTAGGAAGAGCAAAGTTTGTTCAATTTCAAGAACATCTGGGTATGTTGGAAAATCCCTTTCATTATAATGGTGTAGCATTTGAGAGGGAGTTGTAGTACATATGCAGCAGTGGCAGTGGCAGTGTCATGGGCAGCAGTACAGAAGCAACAACAACATAGTGTTGGTGGTAACAACAGTGCAGAAAGGAGGTGTTTCAGAAACAGGGTAGCATGTAGGTGGACATTGTGTAAAGCACTTTCCTCGCTAATAGGGAGTGTTAGTTTTGGATAGCATCGAAAGTTCTCTAGCCATGAAAATTGGTGGAGAGGCTAAGGCACATGAGTTCTAAAAAACCCAGAAACCGTTTGGTGAAATTCCACCCATATTGTATTTCATTAAAATAATTAATATTTTTAATGGAGTTCTTAAGTCTAAACTTAGGGAAATTAAAATATTAATAAGTATTGATCAAAATATGGGTGAGAATGATCAAGAAGACATATCAAGACATGTTTTAATCTTAGCTGTTGATTAGAGACTTAATCTCGGCCATTAAAGACTCAACAAGAAACATATAAGATGGAGGCTTGGGGTTCACTTGGAAACACACAGAGAGTTGATCGGTCAATTCGATTTTCCTACCACAGTGTTTGCTAAGGAATTTTGAACCAGTGATCAAGCAGTGAGGATCAGAGGCATCACTGGAAGGAAGTGATTTCAAGTTCTAGTGAATACACAAAGAAGGAGAATAGAGCCAGTGCTGGGCCAAGAAGGGACAACGCAACAACTAAAGGAGATTGATGCAAAGGGTCAGCACAGAATCTGGAAGAGGTTGACGCAGAAGTGTTGGGGATGAGTAGAGTTCAGTGCCGGGAATCACAGTAGTTGATTGGCAGGAGAAATCTCGATTTCTCAGCAACAGAAGCAACAACAATCCAAGTTGACACAGCCAGAGGGAGCCTCCACGCAGAGCCTGTGTAGGGTCACGCATGGACTGCGCAGTGGGGTAGGGACAAAGCAAAAATCTCTAGAATCAGTGTGAGGGAATTCTCAGATATCTTCTCTCAGTGGATTGTCGTTTCTCTCTAGGGCATCCAAATTGTATCCAAATATTTACTGCCAATAATAAGAATCCTCAGATCTGCTGCACCGGTTTTCCCACATTGGATTTTTCCGGGGACGATTGTCCAAAGACAAGTGTGTCAATGTGATTGTTCATATGCAGATGTTTTTCTTGCCTTTTAATTTTCAGTTCCTAATTTGTGAAGTCTGCAACTAAATTTATTTTGGTATTACTGAAATATTGATGAATAACTTATTATAAATAAATAGGAGAAATAAATCAATTATTGCAACAAATTTTTACACATGGAAGACGTTGTAATGATCCCTTCTATTGTGTATAAATAGGAGGTGATTGTGATCATTTGAGACAAATCCATTGTGTAACGCAAGGACAGTAAGAAGCTCATAGAGGAGGAGAGAAATACCTCTGTGGTAGCCATAGCAAGAAGGCAAGAACACTGAGGGAACAAAGGATTGTTTCAAGGTCATTTTAGGGTGACAGCGCTGCTATTAGAGTGTCGGAGAGCTAGGCTAGAAGCCGCAATACAAAGGATACTTCAACGAAGCAGAGGGGACGTTAAGGTCACCCTTGTGACTCTTTTGGAGAGCGAAGTCACCTTGCTATAGGCCGCAAAGGAAAGGATCTTGGACTTGTTCCTTGGGAACTATTTAAAGAGGCAACAAGGTCTGTGTGAAGGCCACACTCATAGAAGGTTGTTCTGGGCAAGAAAATCGAGGAGAATCCTCTCTAAAATAGGCCGAGTAAGGGATATAGCTAGGATGATTAGGCCGCAGGCTTGTAGGTGTTGTTTTGAGGGTCAAACAACCCTATACATGGAACTGTAGGTGCCTCCTCAAACAACGAGGTCACTTACCTTGTAAAGAAAAGGAGGCCGCATAATTTAAGGTGGGTTTTGGCATGAACATTGGGTTGTTGTAGGCTACAGGAGGATGCCCTAACAAGTGACTAGAACTCTACCCATGAACAACATTACAGAGGTATGTGTTTTCTCCATTAGTGACTTGTGTTGGATCAATTTGGATGGGATTTGTTTGCAGCCTGTAATAGCCAAAGTGGAGGGGCGGACTAGGTGGTTAGATGCCCTAACTAGTGGCAATTTCTACAGTGATTGTTCATTGATGTATTAGACACTTGGAGAAGTCTGTTAGCAGCCATGTGGAGGGGTTTCCTAGGTGTTGGATGCCCTAACTAGGCGCAGATGCTACAGCAAGGATTGGCCACTCGTGGACCGTTGGAGGGCAGTGTGAGAGTGGATCAAGTGTGGACGAGATTGGGCATTTATGGTCTGCTAGAGGACATCGTGATAGTGCCCAAGGTTGGAGCCCGGTGTGCATTATCTTCATGGACTTAGATGGTTGCTAGAGTGGTAGTTGTTGAGCTCAAGGGTTGACGAACTAGAGGAGCAATTTGTGGAGCCTGAACCTTGTGTGTGGAGGACTTCTACAGTAGATGATGGCAGTCCTCCTAGCCCGTGTTCATTGTGGGAGATGGTCATCTTGCAGTTATAGGTGGAAGCCCTCCATACCATATGTTGGTCTTCATTGGAGCAGTGTAGGAAGACCATGGTGGGTTGAATTCCTTGAGTAGTTGAGGAGCAACAGTGGGCAGATTGAGAGTTGTTTACAAGTGGAGCTGTGAACAACTCGACAGGAGTCTCGATGTGTTGATGCATTGATGGTCGAGTGATCAACTAGTGAGCAGATTGATAGCCGATGTTCAGTGGTCAAATGGACTTGGAGCATTGATAGAGGCAGGAGTTGCAAATCGGGAGCCGAAGGACTAGGCAAGTACAGGGTACAACCGAGAAGAGATGAGAGAGCACACTGCCGCTACATCAACCAGATGGTCAGAGTATCTTGTTGAGGGCAGATTGGTTGTCAATGTACTGACACCGAGCCTCAGTTTGTATCTTGTACTAGTGGATGTATGAGGGCCATTATCCTTGGTACGGGAGCCCTAGACTGTTGTATTATATGTTGTTTAATATAACGAAGTTGGGTTGAAAAATGTAAAAAGTTGTCTATATTATGTGCATGTGTGATTTACTGTTGTTTATATTCTGTTGTGCAAAGTAGTATCGTTGAGATTATTGGTTTGGTAGCATCAAACATTTTAAGATTCTATCCTAGACCCAAGATTGTGGAAATTCATCAGGAATATCATAAAAGACCTTAAAACCCTAGCTCATCCAAAGAAGGGTTCCGCACTTGAAGCATTCTTGGGAAGTTCACACATTTTACAATCATCATCTCAAGGAGAAAAAGATCTCAAGGACCCCACCTCCACTCAAAGAAAGAAGGACTACACATTGAATCTGCTATCAAAATGACTTAATCCTGCAAGGAGAGCAATAAATTGGTTGGGTCCGTGAAGATTCCAAAATTGAAATGCTATTGCAGCAACTGGTATTATTTCTTCTAACTGATAAATTAATTATTCAATTTATTGCTATGGCAACATCGAAATAAACACACTGCAACATTCACAAATAAAATACTGCAGAAATAATAGCGCTGGAAACTGAGAAAATTCTAGCACACATACACAATACAAATGACACGTTATTTTCGGACAAATTTCCCCGAAAAACCCAACTTGGGAAACCCAATGTAGCAAAGAGGGTTTTTATTATTATGCAGTAATGAAAATCTGAGTACAATCTATGGATGCCCAACTAGCAATCAAAACAACAAGAAAATCTAGGCAAAATTTAAGGGAATTACCCTTCTTCCACAAGCAATCCCGACAAAACTTCAAAAAACTCGGCCTCCTAGACCCTCTGCGTTAGCCTTTACGCTCCTCTCCACAAACCCTATGATGTCAAGCCTCGAACCTGCCTCTGATGAAATTTTTGCCCGTCTCTGCTGAGGAAATCGACTCTATGACACTCTGGACACTTTGCCCGGCTAGAGTTGAGAACGAATTTCACTCTAGCAAATCAAACTGCTTCTCTGAAATAACTGCCTAGTCCCCTGCGCTGCCTCACTAGGAATAACTCAGCCCTCTTGCTGCTTCCTCTCTGGATCTGGAAAACTCCCTCTGGATCATTGTCCCTGCCCCTCACTATCTATGCTGCCTCACTAAAGCTCGAACTCTCGGCAACTGACTACTGCTACTCTAAAAAATCGAATTCTCCAAGTAACTTTGGTGCATTCTCTACCACCACATTGATCCCATATATCTTCTTGTTGGGACTCCAACGACCAAGATTAAATCTTAATCGATGGCTCAGATCATTTCTGGATCAATTCGTGTGAATTTCTAGAGAATTCTCACCTTGAATTAATTAATTATGATTAATTAGCCATATTCCCTAAGTTTAAACTTAGGAAATATTTAAAAATTGGCTGATAATCTAATTAAGCCATCTCTAGTTGGAATTTCTAGAAATGATTTCTAAGTTTTGGAGATCTCATGTATTCTAGCCTCTCCACCAAATTTCATGGTTAGAACACATCTTATGCTATAAAAACTAACACTCCCTCTTAGAGAGGAATGCGTTCTAGTGCTGCACATTCTGCTACAACACCCTGTCTTTGTATCACCTCTTGTCATGCTCTTGATGTCTGGCTACTGCTGCCCACCAACTACTGCGCAACTCTAATGATGCATCTGTGCTGCTGCTGCTAACACTTCCATACTGCTGCCAACTCTGCATTTGCGCTACAACTCCCTTTCATTTGTTGTTGCTGTAACTGCAACAACTGCAACTAAAAAACATCCAAAATACTGAATCAACTGTGTTCAGTATGAAGCATCTATCTCCTGAGTCCTAACTGCTACTAGCCCCCGCACTAGCTTTGAATAATCTGCATTGATGCTGACTTTGCACTGTGCCACTTTGCACTGCTGCCAACTGTGCACTACGCTCTCCAGCATCTGACTGCAACTAGTCCGCAACTATCACTCTGGAATTCTGACTGCACCTATGACACTAATCCATCGTGCTACTGAACATTGTGGGCTCCTATAGCCAAGTAATGATCCATGAGGTGGACTCCTCAAGGACCCTGTACAATCTATAGCTCTCTGGGGCTACAACTCCAAGTCACCCTACCTCACTCCTGGAGGTATGTGGGCAATCATATCAAAGTCTTCCTCCAACTTGGAGGTCAGCCTATCTATCTCAGCATGTGTTGTTTCCCTATATTGCTTCTCCTCTTTGTCCTTATTTCTGAGAGGACACTGGGTACTGTAGTGGCCAAACTTGCCACACCTAAAGCACTTGACCTTAGATAGGTCCTTCTTTTTCATTCTCTGCTCCCCTTGCCCCTAACTGGGACCTTTAGATGCAAGGGCCACATTCTCCTTCTCCTTCATCACCTTTTGTCCGTTGCTACTGTTGCCACTAATGAAACTCTTCAACGGAGCTCGTCTCAATTCTTCCTGTTGTAAATCAACCCATCTTCTGTCCCATCCTAGTAGCGTGTCTCTGCCCAATATACTTTGGACAAAGACCTACCAATCCTCTGAGACACTGTTGAGTGCCAATCATAGTAGCTCTGAAGGTTGAGGCACTGCCCCAACAGCTGAAAGTTGGTCTCAGACTTCCTGAATCCTGGTGATGAAAGGATCTATGCCTTCTGCCTTCTACATCCTAATGCATCTCAGCTTCTCCTCTAAGAACATCTTCCACTGCTCAGAAGTACCCTCGTATGGCATGGAAAGAGCATCCCACATCTATTTGGTCGTTCCATTGGCCGCTATATGTGAGACTATATGGTCCTAGCATCCATCCAGGATCAATCAATTCTCCCGAACTATCTCCTTCCTATATTCCTTGAGCTGGTTCGCATCCTGAGGAACTACCACTATATTATCAATGTAGGCTTTCAGGACATATTCATCTAGAAGGAAGGACATTCTAGCCTTCCAGATGACATAGTTGGAAGCTCCAACCAACCTATCCTAATCTCTAAGCCTTGCAGTGGCCATATCTGAAATTGTCAAAAACCCCCTCTTTCCCTGTGCTCGATTGTTGCTCTGCTATTCGCACTCCCTCCTGGAATGCGTGGCTCTGCTAGCTGCTACTGCCAATCTACAACTGGAAATTCAAACTTCCTTGAGGAAAATTTTCCCTCTGCTATGTGTGCTTTTCTCTTCCACCCAACGCGGATTTTGCTTCTGCAACCTACAGCAAAACCCTTTGCGTCCAACCAGAAATCTGCTCAACAAAAATCTGAGCTACAACTGCTCCCTCTGACTGTTGCAATCACTATCCCAGGCAAATCAAATTTTCTGCACCCCTGCAACTGAAAATCAAACTATTGGCCTAACAATTCAGCCTATTTGTCTGAGCATTGTGCTGCCTTTGAGAATTTTGGCCTGCTGTGTAATGACCCATTTCGATCTATAAGCAAAAGAGTATTAGCATGCATACGATGTATGCATATGATAGCTACATATGCACACATCGCATGCCTTGCACTAGTATACTTATTAAGAAAAATATTTAAATAAATGAAAATGGACTAAATACCTAAATTATTCAGAAAAGAGATTCAACACTCAAATATACATATTAAATATTTTGTACTTACGAGGTTATTAAGCTAAAAACATACCCTCATTTCCCATTACATATGAAAGCCTTACCTGTCAAATAAAATCTAAATGAAGGTTGTGGAAGAAGGCGGTGACCGCCTAAGAAGAGTATTTATCCCAAGCACGCTGAGGTAGAAGGGGGGATTTCCTGGGAAGTAAAAGAATAATTAGAGTGGGAGATTGAATTCTGAGATGGGTATCCGAATCGAAATTTCAAGACTAAGCAATTATTCTTGAGGATTTTGGGCACAAGGGACCAAAATACTCTAATTAAGAAGTATTTTGGAGCTGAGTACCAAGGTTGTGCTCAGCTTGGCTTGGAGGATTTAGTCATTTGGTATTGGAAGTAATTGGAGCTACATCAGGAAGGAATTGACATCAAACTCGGGACCCAAGGATGAAAATGTGAATTAAATTGATGAATTATGCATTGACTGTAATTGTGTACATTCTGCAGAAATTAATGGTTGCTGTAATTGTCAATTCTGAAGAATTTAATGATTTAAATTGTGCTATCATATCAATCTAAAAACATACCCTCATCTCCCATTACATATGAAATCTTTACTTGTCAAATAGAATAAATAAAATCTAAACGAAGGTAGTGGAAGAAGGCAGTGACCGCCTGAGAAGAGTATTTATCCCAAGCATACTAAGGTAGAAGGGGGGATTTCCTGGGAAGTAAAAGAATTATTAGAATGGGAGATTGAATTCTGAGCTGGGTATCTGAATCGAAATTTCAGGACTGAGCAATTATTCTTGAGGCTTTTGGGCACGGAGGACCAAAATACTCTAATTAAGAAGTATTTTGGTGTTGAGTACCAAGGCTATGCTTAGCTTGGCTGGGAGTATTTAGTCATTTGGTATCAGAAGTAATTGGAGCTACATTAGCAAGGAATTGGCATCAAACTCGGGAAACAGGTATGAAAATGTGAATTAAATTGATGAATTATGCATTGACTGTAATTGTGTAAATTTTGTAGAAATTAATGGTTGCTGTAATTGTCAATTTCGTAGAAGTTAATGATTTAAATTGCGCTGGTCTTTACACGTTGCTCCCTCTGAGTAGCGAAATTATCTTCTTTCGCTTCTGAGCTTCCATCTGATCACTTACGCTCTGATACCATGTGAAGATTCCAAAACTAAAATCCTATTGCAGCAAATGGTATTATTTCTTTTAACTGATAAATTAATTATTCAGTTTATTGCTATGACAACATCGAAATAAACACACTGCAACCTTCACAAATAAAATACTGTAGAAATAATAGCGCTGGAAACTGAGAAAATTCTTGCACACACACAATAAAAATGACACTGTTATTTTCGGACAAATGTCCCTAGAAAAACCCAACTTGGGGAAACCAGTGCAGTAGTGAAATATGAGTACAATCTATGGATGCCAAACTAGCCATCCAAACAGCAAGAAAATCTGGGCAAAATTATTTTAAGGGAATTACCCTTCTTCCACAAGAAATCTCGGCACAACTTCCTTCAGAAAACTCGGCCTCCTAGACCCCCTACGTCAGCCTCTGCGCTTCTCTGCGCAGACCCGATGATGTCAAGCCTCCAACTTGCCTCTAATGAAGTCATTCTTCCTATCTCTGCTGAGGAAATCGCCTCTCTGGCACTTTAGACCCTTTGCCCGGCCTCTAGAATTGAGAACTGATTTCTCTCTTGCAAATTGAACTGCTTCTCTAAAGCAACTGCATAGTCCTCTGCACTGCCTCACTAGGAATAACGTGACCCTCTTGCTACTGTCGCTTAGGATCTGGAAACTTCCTCCAGATCATTATCCTTGTCCTTCACTATCTTTGCTGCCTCACTGAAGCTCGAACTATTCGGCAACTGACTGTTTCTACTCTGGAAAATTGAATTCTCCAAGTGACTCTAGTGCATTCCCCATCACCACATCGATCCCTTCTTATATCTTCCTGTTGGGATTCAACGGCCAAGATTAAATCTTAATCGACAGCTCAAATCATTTATGGATCGATCCATGTGAGTTTCTACAGAATTCGCACCTTGAATTAATTAATTCTGATTAATTAGCCATATTCCCTAAATTTAGACTTAGGAAATATTTAAAAATTGGCTAATAAACTAATTAAGTCATCTCTAGGTGGATTTTCCGTAAACGATTTCTAGGTTTTGGAGATCTCATGTATTCTAGCCTCTCCACCAAATTTCTTGGCTAGAACACATCCAATGCTACAATATCTAACACGGTCATCAAATTTCCTTGCATGGAAGAAGAGGACATATTTGATCCTCGTAGAAAATGAAGTCATTGGACATGTTAAGGATTCAATTGTCGAACCACCAAAAGAAGAAGTTAAATCTCTAGCAAAATATATGAAAGGGGAAATAAGGGCTCAAAGAATTCTTATAGAATACATCAAGGATTCTCTCATCCCTTATGTAGCAAAATTGGAGAAGTCAAAAGACATCTTTGACAAGCTAGTAGAAATATTCTCCGTAAGCACTGCTAGAGAAGTAATATCTTTGAGAACCGAGTTATATAAGATGAAGGTATCAAAAGAAGAAGGGATAGCCTCATATCTTATGAGGGTGTCATAAATATGAGACCCACTGCAAGAGTTGGGAGAAATAATGTCCGACAAAGAGATGACCACCATGGTGCTCAATGCACTACCTAGTGAATGGGGCAACTTCGTATCAAGCATCTACGAAAAGAAGGAAGCCACCCCATTCAGTGAACTTTGGTCATTATGTAAGACTGAAGAAACCAAGTTGAACGAAAAAAGCGATGTAGGGCCAAGCAAACAAGTTCAAGCATTTTCTTCCATGGCTAAGAGAAAAGGGAAGTTTGGGAAATTTGGTCCTCAGAAAAAGAAGAAGATCGATATATCAAAGATCCAATGATATGGCTATATGGGCATTTCAAGACAGAGTGTCTGAAACTCAAGAAGGACAATAAGAAAAGGAAAAAAAGAATTGAAGCCCATATCACAGAAGAAGTAGAAGAACCCGATGAGAAGAAATCCAAGAAGGAAGGGATAGATCTTCACTATCAAGGTCTCTCTAGCACATAGCAAGAAAAGGTAGAAGTGAAAAGACCTCTACCATGATTAAAGGATTACTATCAGATAAAAAGCATTGTAAGTATGATAGGATGCATCATATTAGGAGATGGCATCATATTAGAAGCATACGATTGAAGCAAGAGCTCATGCCATCATTATAGAATCTCGAAAAGATAGTTGAAGTAGAAGTTTCCATGGATGTAACAAAAAGGAAGTAGCTCTTGGTAACCTCATTGAAAGCATAAGTAGTATATATGGTTGAAAGAAAGTTATCTAGCATGATAGAAGATAGAAAGAATTCATTATATATCATCATCATTAGAAAAGAGCATTTGCATGATAAGGATGATCAAGATCCTCCGTTGGAATCTTCATTAGAAGGTCCACCTCTACTTGGAAGAAGCAAGTGTCTTGCTAATCATTCCACCTTGTGTGGTATCTATTATTTAAAAGGATGATGGCACGATGATGAAACAATGCAGCATGTCAAGATGGATGAAGTACTTTCAATCAAGGAAAGGAATTTGTCGAAGGAAGTCTAGATGACCAAAAGGAGAAAAGAGGTATGTATATATTTGATAGATTAAGTCATGTCGTCATATAGTTGCAGATAGCATGGTTGAATGCTCTAACTCATGAGCATGATCGAAGAAGAAGGATCTCTTCCTTTGGAAAGATGCATGAAGGCATATGTTTTGAACTAGTTCACATATTTACAAGATGAAATCGACATAATATGTCCTCATATGGAATATGAGGTGGTTGACAAAGATGAAGGAATTATGTATAGAAGTTCTGGGGAGCAATATGTGAAGAAAGGAAGAAGGATTCATGAAAGATGCAACTATAGTCACATAAGATAAGTAACCAACATCCCATGACTAGAAGATGTAATATCCCTTTTCAGGGATATCCCTCAAACACAAGCAAACTCCATCCAGAGATGGACTGGGAGGACGTTTATCAGATATGTCGCCTCTGAAAAGAGGACGAGATCTGGAGGCTACCTGGCCCTTTCCAGACTCTGTCTAAGAATATAGAAGAAAAACACACAAGTGATATAGTAGCCGGGAAGCTCAAGAGATAAAAATAACAGTAGTGCAACATACAATATTGTATACATGGAATATAAGCAGATACTCAAGAAATGCAGAGAGAAATGCTAAGCCATTTTATTATACTGAGTAATTGAAAGAGTACAGGAGGTGATCAGAAAGATAGCACCTCAACTTGCACAAGGCAAGTGAAGAAATACACTCAAAATGGTAAGGAAATGGCCTCTCTCTGAACTGCGTCCAAGCTGTTGGAGAACTGTTGTGCTGCTGCTACTGCTGGAATCAAGTGAGGATTTGGGGATGTTCCCCTCCTTAGAAAATGCTGAAACTCTGGAATCAGCCTCTGCTCAATAGACCCAGAAAAGCCCAAAAAGCTTTTCTAAAATAGCTGACCCCCGAAAATCACCCCCTGGAGGATCTACGTTATCCTTCAAGGCTCTACGCTGCCACTGAAGAGAATCCTCCAAAACTTTGCCTGAGACTTTGCCAAAATCCTCTAATATGCAAGGGTTGATCCCTTGCTCAATCTCCAAGCTCAAATCCCCCACATAAACCAACCCGGAGCTCCTACCAAAAGAGACTGCGTCCTCCTCTCTCGAGACTGTGCAGTCATCAAAATGCTCAGTGCTTCCTCATCTCCAAAGATCGATCCTCCTGCAAAAGACTGATGAAACTACCTTGGCCGAGTAGGCACTCGAAGTCCCCAGGTGCTAAGGGTGAGATCTCTGAACAGAGACACTCGATGCACTAAACAGTGCTGCAGACAGGCTAAACAGCCAGTGTGCTCTAAGTCGAAGTGACTAGCTCAAACGCAACATAATCGAATGCCAAAATGAGGAGGCTCCTCTCTCCTTTATAGCGTTGGCCTCTCTCAAAACCCTATGGCCCACCTCCTCCAACGTAGCCCTCTCTTGCCACGTGCTCCTCTCCATCTGCACAGTCCCTCCAAGTGTCTACGTGGGCCCCCTTCTCTATGTGGTCCTTTGGCCCCCTTGGCTCCCCTTTTAAGTTACAACGTTGTGCTACTACGGAGTGACTTTATTCAAAAAGTGAGTTATGTCCCCCTTTCCTCCCTTTTTATTTATAAATAACTATAGAAGGCAAAATTGAGCAAAATCGAATATTCCAATTAGCCATGGCTAATTAGGAATATTACAGAAGAATTGGCTAAGGAATCTCCATAGAGAAGATATGAAGACTCGCATGAAGTTTGTAAAGGAAGGAGACCCTTGACATTGAATGTATTTTAGATGTGTTTATAAATGTGCAGGATGTTGACGTTGCAAGCAAGCAAATGTCATGATGAAAGGTCATCATAAAAGGTAACCTTGATTTGATGTTCATTTTGATTTTTCAACAACATCTGGTTAGGTTGAAACAGGGCCATTGAAAGAGAGTTGTAGATGTCACCTACAACTAGTTCTCATGGGAATGGATGAAAGATCCTGAAAGAAACATGAAGAGGTAGTTGTATGAAGGAAAGCCAGATGTGGACTAGAAGATCACTTTCCGATGAAGAGAAGAATGACATGACTGATATGATTCGTGAAGGAAAGTGATGGTGGCCGATGCTCTATGAAGAAAACCTAGAAGATGAAGGCTCCATAATGATGAAGATGAATCATGACATCGAAGCGAGGATCTATACAAGCAGGTGAAGGTACCATGATCTCCACCAAATAATAGATAGTTGTTGTTGCTAACAAGTCCCTAATTAAGAGGGACCTTGAACAAGTCCCTGGATAAGAGGGAGCTTGGGTATATTCCTTTTATAGGAATGAGTATATCTTCTCTAGTTGATAGGGAGAGATACAGACATCATTCTTGTCTTCATATTGTGAAGAAAGAATGGAGGATTGGGTAAGCATCTAAGATTGATTCTGATACTCTTTGAGGATGTGGTAGGGCATCCAAGATGTAAGAGTAGTCGAAGAGAAAATTCCTTGAGGATGTGTTATTCCAAGATAGGAATTGTCCTAAAAGGACATACCCTATGAACACCCGGGTGGGGTATGTGCATTGAGAGACAATGATGATCGTGTCTATCACGCATTGATCTCGCCAACATTGTGCTCTGATATTGTTGAGAGATAGAGTTGTTAGTCAAGGCCTTGTTATGTGACAATGTTGGTCGGTATGATGAGATTCTGGCATAAGCTAAGGAAGTAGCTTATGAGATGGCTTACTAATCCGAATCTTCTTATGAGAATTCTTTAGTTTGAGAATGTCCAAGTACCTGGTATGGATTATGAATACCTCCCTAGTTAAGAGGGAGTGTTGAAATATGCAACGAGGTTCGAGCTTCATAATGACATACGTAATCATGATTTGATGTATTTGTTGTAAAGAGAAAAATAAATTTATTATTGTCATTTTTGAGGTATAGGTGTCATGCTCAAGGGAAATCTATTTTTAGGTCAAGCAACCATTAAGAGCTTCTAGGGCTTGTCATTAAGTCTACAAGTCAATTGAGTCATTGTCATGTATGGAAGACCCTTTTGGGCATGTTACATATTGTAAAGAAAAATTATTTGAGTCAAAATTAGAGTTAAAGACCCTCCAGATCTTGTCAACAGGCAAGCAACAAGTCCACCTACATGGAAGATCAAGTCGGCCTCATGGATGCAATTCGTGCCCCTAAAAAGCCTATATATAATAAGGAAGTCGACCTCATTCACATACACAACAAGCAAGTTCGATCTCCTCAATAAAGAAGATGAAAAAGGATGAAAAACAAGGACAAGAAGAAGAAAAGCAAGATCGAAGTTTTTGGGCCTCTGTCTCTCTCTCTTGTGTTAGGGTTTTGAAATTTGTTGGGCAAGTCGAAGTGTTGGAAAGTTGTTGGAAATTTCCTGGAGGTCGAAGTTATTGCAAGTTGTTGGGTCGAAGTAGCTGGACGTTGTCGAAGTCACTGGAAACTGCTAGGTCAAAGTAGTTGGAAGAAAGTTCATTAAGAAGAAAGTTTGATTTGGTCTTAAAGGGGTCTTGGTCAAGGGTCATAGGTCTTGGAATTCGTCAATTGGAGTTCTATAAGAAGAGAAGAGTTATTGTGGGTTTTCCTCTCATCAGGAGAGGTTTTGGCCCTGGTTGATCGCCTATATCTCGTGTCCTTTTGCCTCATTGTTCTTTATTGTTTTGGTAGTTGTTTAATGATAAAAACACTAACTATAATCAAGTGAATGAAGAAGTTAATAAAGTTAAGGAATATACATCACAAGCAGTTATCAAAGAGAGAAATCACCTAATCTAGCTACCCCTAGATTTCTCAACAAGATCTCCATTCCCATTTTTGTCAACAAGGAGCAAGGCTCTATGAGATGCGACAAGAATACAAAAGAAATCCTACCAATGCCCTTCTCCTTGAACTTTGCTACCAGGATTTTCTAGTGGATACTTTGGGTGACATTCTTCGTAGAAAGGAGGAGGAGGAGCTCTCCCTCCTTAATAATCATGAGTGGGATCATTCTAAAGAAGATCATGATAATCAAGCAAATGAAAAGCCTATGGATGACTTTTGGGCTGTTGATTGGGGAATTGTGTATGACTATAGTATAAATGAATGCCCCATAGAAGCCCAGGTCCACAATGATGAACCTAATAAAGTTGGACCTCTAATTCAAGAAGGCATGTTGAATGTTGTACTTAATGAAGATGTGGAGGGTATGGACATCGTGGCTCCTCCCCTTGAGTTTGAAATTTGTAGCTTCTTCCGCATAAACGAGGGGAAGTGGGATCTCAACAACCATCATTTCGACAATGACCCTATTTATGATAGTGACAAGGAAGATGAGGATAAGGTTGATCTTCCCTTTTTGTAGGATGTTACTTATAATGGTATATCTATCGATAACCTTGAAAAGAAGGATCATTATTTTCCCCCTTGGGAATGAAGACAGTGGGAAACGATTGAATGTTATATTGAACAAAGTCCCACCTACGATACTGATGATGACATAAATAGGGGCCTTTTTTCTCCTTGTTTTCCTCATGATCCTAAGGAGTCTTCAATAAACCATTACCTCACTCCTTTTCATATAATCACTGATGAGGAGCATTTTCGCCCTCCTGGGTATGATCATTGGGAAAAGACACTTGCTGACTATCCCCCTTTGTGCTAGCCTCCTGCTTTTCCTTCCCACATTGACTTTAAAGCGAGCATGAGCCCTGACACCGTTAAGAAGGATCGTCATAGAGAGTTCATGAGCTCAACTGTCCGATCATCTATTCTCTGTTTGCAGGAAAGGATCCGGTTCTCCAAGTTAGTGCCCATCCCTTCATCCATAGCTCCCTTCTGTAATATATGGATATTATATTTTCCCACTTCCCACCCTTGTGACCTTCCATATGATCCCTCCTATCTTTGTTCATGGATTTGTTGCATGAGTAATCATAGGGGCAAATATTTTTATATTAATCTAATGATGTCTTGGTTGCATTGGCTCTATGATTACACTTAGCATTTGTATGTTAGAGTAGGATGCATTGCATAT